>JBAMJV010006551.1:0-74309 GCA_037951105.1 Echinarachnius parma
TTTGAGTATAATAACTCAGCAACTAATTGCTAAATTTCAACGAACTTCAAAATTATGAGATTAACCGTTAAAGGCAATTGTCATATGAAACACTGCGGGTAGGCGAAGATCTATGGTACTTGTAATATTGTTCACACGATTTGTTCGCACTTCATGTTATCAAAAACACTATATTCATTTTGTTTTACAGTTAAACCTGCTAATGCGACCACCTGTTTATAGTGAACACCTGCTGCCCCGTGAAAAATCACGTCTTAATCGACCTGCGTAATGCGACTAATACCACCCTACATTTAAAATCACTTTGTCGCGTTTTCGCATTTTTAAATTCAAAATCAAAATCAATAACACTTTATCTATCTAACAACGGGGAAGGGAAACGGTTAAAATATCCAACAAACAGCTAAGAGGAGATGATTGATATTGTTTAAGCATTCCCTTTTAAACCACTCTTGTAATGATTTTGACGCTTAAAATCAAACAACACAAACACAAAACAAACTTTGCTATACTTTTGCTGCAATCTCTACATAATAATAATACAACGCTCTCAAAGAACCAGCAAGTCTGGCACTTCATTTTGTTTAGAGGATTAAAAGACTTCAATTAAATATATATTATAGTATAAAACTGCTCAAGGTTAGACATTTCAATGATTGTTCACATCATAACTATTATCTAAATAGAGTAAGACACATTCCCACAACATTTCCATCTATGTTATCATAAGAGCAGCACATGGAGCGACCATACCATCACAGTCATTACAATCGGATGTTTTCAACTTCCCCAAATTGCATATGAATTTAAAATACTTGTCTTGATTTAGGAATACTGGAGCGGTATTTTTAAGCACAAACCAGAAAATGGAGCAAATGTCGGCGGAGCAAAAGTCGGCGGAGCATTTGTCGCGGAGCAATTGTCGCATCTTCGGAGCAATTGTCGGCGGAGCAATTGTCGGCGGAGCAAATGTCGGCGGAGCAAATGTCGGAGGAGCATTTGTCGGCGGAGCATTTGTCGGTGGAGCATTTGTCGACGGAGCAAATATCGCGGAGCATTTGTCGCGGAGCAATTGTCGCATCTTCGGAGCATCTGTCGGCGGAGCAATTGTCGGCGGAGCATTTGTCGGCGGAGTATTTGTCGGCGGAGTATTTGTCGGCGGAGCAATTGTCGGCGGAGTAATTGTCGGCGGAGTAATTGTCGGCGGAGCATATGTCGGCGGAGCATTTGCCGCGGAGCATTTGTCGCGGAGCTTTTGTCGCATATTTCGGAGCAATTGTCGGCGGAGCATTTGTCGGCGGAGCATATGTCATGGAACCGTAATGTTACTGTGCAGGTTTGGTTACTAGAGTTCAGCTTTCCCAAAACTGTACTACCCCTTTAAACTGCAGGGCGCCTTTGTAAAGCAGTTTTGCATAACTGAACTGGCCTACCTTGCAGTATAACATAAATAAAACAAATACATAAATAAAATATCATATCGATCCAATATAACCAAAATAATGAAATCGTGCTCGAAATTAGCACAGGCCCGATGGCCCGGGGCCACCAAAAATGGTTGTCGGGCCAGTAAAAAAATCATTTTACCAACGTTTGCTGGCACGATCGGGCCACCAAATGTTGAAACCATGGTGCAGAAAATTATGGTCATTGTTTGCAAATATAATACCTCACAGAAAACATTTGAATGGTGATTTAAAAAGAAAGCAAAGAGAAGCAAAAAATGTTAAAATAAAGTTGCATAATTATCACAATTTGCTCGTGAGGCAAATGTCGCAAAGCGCAACTTGTCACGTTCATAAACATAAACAAGGCATTGTTCTCCCCGCCACCCCATCCCCCTCAGTTTTTTGCTGTTGCCTCATAAGAACATCCTCCCTTCAACTTGCATAATAAATGAAATCTATTTTCAACTACTTACAGGGCACCGGGGGTGTGTAATTGGTAAAAACAACTGCTGTTCACAATACATGTGCACCTTTGGCAGGAAGTATAATATGTAACATGTGTATTCTGCATGCATGCAGAGCACTAGCACTGCATGCGCATGCACTGCACTCTAGGCCCACTCAAATTCATAACACTACTCATTCACTGTGGTTGCGATGCCAGGTGTATCTCGTACATTGGATCGTCAAGTATAGGGTTTTAATTCCTCTTCCAGATGATTTATCAGGTTTGACATGAATTATGAAGGAATAATCATCAGAAGGTATGAATTTGTGTGTTATCTAATATTATATTTCTCTAGAAATGCAATAAACTTGGCCGATTATTTTTAGAACAAATGTATATAGCCCAGTCCCATACATGTATATTTGTGTTAGTACTATAATGTTAACAAAATCGATCATGGAAACTTCCTAAATTTCATCATTTGGTGACTCCAAAATCAGTCCATTTCTTTAAATTATGAATATTTATCAGGGCTGTCATTTTAAGGATGATATTTTCAATGATTCCCATATTAATGATTTGGATTAAAGTCTACAAAAAGCTATCAAATTCATACTTAATTTTACTTGAGTTTTTTACTTTTTCTTTATTTTTTTTTCGGGCCAACAGATTTTTGTTTCGGGCCAACAGATTTTTTTTTCGGGCCAGCAAAATTGGAAAAACACTAATGTTACTTGCCCGACCGGGCCACCAGCAAAAAATGTTAAACCCAAGATAGCCTATCTTGGGTTTAAGAAGCTTGCCATGGTGAAATATGAAAGGGCTCACGGGCATATTGTAAGATGAATCATGTTATGAAGCTGAGCCAATTTTATCAAATAAAGTTATATCCTTTATTATATCCTACATGAATGAAATCCTGTTCAGTGATTGGTCTACATAGCGTCATGTGACCAAACATAGTAATGCCCATGGAGAAAAATGTGCTATGCGTGACGTCATTCATGGATTAGTAAATGCTATTCCATGAATGACGTCATAGACGCCGGGTGATCATATTGAGCCCATAGAGATGCGTGTTATAAAACTTCCCTGCGAGCAGAGGTCTTGTTTTAGCTTGCGAAAGATGCTCGACGAGATTTCTCAAAGAGTTATTTTAAAAAGAAATACAGCATATTTTCACCCGTGAATATCAATAAGTTCCAAAGAATATTCTAGAGATGCATTTCATGTATAACGTAGCGGTATTCGAATTTAAAAATTCCGACAATGGTGCACATTGTGCATCGTTGTTCTTCTGTGGTCGTGACACTAATTCGTCATTTAACAATTGGCCGCGGTGTGCACTGCACTAGCTGTACGAATAACAATTTTCTGCATACAATTACACGTGTGTAGTATGTAAAGCAGGTTAATTATTCACTTTGATGCGCGCGTTTTGCATTTGGGTGCGCATTAGTTGTTAAGGCGCGTAACCATGAATGGAAAGATAGCGCAATACGCGCTCTGCGCTAGGACTATTGCGCAAAGGGGGTCAGTGTCACAAACAGAAAATAGTCAGTGCAGTGATGGTTCCATGATCAATGTTTTGTGTTTCTTTATATTTTTCTTTAATTTAATTGAAATCATTTATTTTTGCGATGATTATGATTATGCGAAGGATATAAAACAAATATACCATGCACTGAGAGCCTCTAGTTGAAATTATGGATTCCGAGGTGACAGGAAAAGCACTATGTTCTGAGGGTCGTAGACCCGAAGAACATAGTGCTTTTCCTGTCACCGAGGAATCCATAATTTCACTAGTGGCTCGAAATAGTGCATGACTTTTAATAGTAACATTTGTAATTAACCGATAATACAAAATAGATCATAAAATCGCAAATGTTTGTATATTTGATAAATTATTTTGAAATGTATTCGGTAATAATTTGTACAAAATAATTTGTTTGTTGAAAGCGCCTGGTCGTGTTTAGAAAGTGTACACTTTTAAGTTGAATTGGGACATCCAAATGGGCGTTAATATCAGTAAGTATACTTTTTTCTTGCAACCTACGAGTACACAGTTTCCCCATGATAAAATATCACACGAATGTTTTATGTAAGCCTTGACCACCGTCATTTGAGTTTTAATATATTGCGAAAGGATGTCTTGGAATCATACACATACATTCATTATCTAATATGTTGAATACACTTGTCAAACAGGGACCCACATTTTTGTACTGCTTATATAGGCAGAAAGGATTTTTATCCGGTGTGCTCGTGAAATCGCAAACATTATAGCATGTTATTGAATGAACGGGATATTTGTTTCATACCATAACACGCTCATTTCGTACAAATAGCCAAAACGTCTTCATCACACTGCCCTTTGAATAATATTGAATAATGCAGGCATTAGCCTACCTTTGCCATTTTGTTTTATTGTAGGTAACGTATATATAATCTCTGTGAAAATTACATACGAATGTACCACATTTTGTTGAATATCACCTAAAATAATTATTTTAATAAAAAACAATCCTGACACATATTAGCGTTGTGTTATAGTCCATTGTTCCTAAGATATCTTTCACTAAATAAATCTACTCACTCACATATTGAGGCTACGACATGTTTCTTTTTTCTTTCTTTTTTTACCAAGTGAGCTTTTTTACCTGTTGAAGTTTTTGGCGACTGTACCATAAATTCACTAGGATTTTTGATAATCGATTTCAATAGTAGACACATGATAATATATATTAAGCGCTCATTTTTCAATCGTGTGTCGAATTTATCACTTTAGTTGAGAGTGCTAATAAAATAAATTCATAGGTAACGGTCACAAATGTACCACAGCGTAAAACAATCACAGAAAATCCTACGATTGTGTGTTACTTACGAAAACTCATACAAAAAGTCTTGACATAATATGCAACAACTTTCCATGTGGAAATGAACCAATTTGTATCAAGTCTACATTTTAACCGCTCCAGAAAACATTAAGAGATTGTTTTCAAAAGTGGTCAAAAAAAGCATGTTTTATGTTTCTGTGACAAAACATATAAAATATGAATTGTATATGGCGAAAATGGTATCGCCGAGACGCATATATATGCTCAAAGAAAAATTAAGATTGCAGGACCTCTCAAAAAAATATTAAAAAGTCAAATAGATCAAACATGCCGTGACGATATACTGTATATACGTTTGCTATATGTGCAATCGCAATATATACGCTCCAAACATGACCCTGTCCCAAACTATATTGACTCTTGTGACGCAAACTAGATTCGTAACCAAACAATCGGGTCGCGACGTACATAGCAAAACGCCGTTTTTTACGAAATGGGCTATTGACGAAATGATTGTACAATAAATGATTTTACATAAGTCATGACATAATACCTGCTCCAGCGTAGCAACCGCTACAATGCAGTACACCGATGAGCACGAACACGGTCCACAAGATCTCTGCCATGGTTGCCACCTTTGAATGACGCCAGACACGATTAGATCAATCCTAGCGCCTTCCAATTTGTTTTCCTACTTTTATACTTTTGTAATTCTGTCCAGGATTCGAGTTCTATATGAAACAGTGATGTTGTTCTCTACACAAAAAGAGATTAATTAACTCGTGATGTTGACCCGATAAAAAGCAGTTATAATATCGTGCATCAGAAGGTATATAATGTAGTTAAATCAGTATTACAATACTGTCGAACTTATACTAACTACACTTTGTTTTAGCTTGTTTGCGCTTTCGCGTTAGTATAGAGCTTACCACGAATGATTTCTTTCCACACATGAAAAGCAAATGTCATGAAAAGCTGTTCATTCAAGCGTCAGTTCCAACCTAAATCAGAGGAGGAGTTTAATAACAAGATTCATAGTAGTCGGGGTTCACGCCCACATATTCGATCCTTTCTTTCGAATCCATTGTTACTTCCAGTTGCTTCCAGTTACTACGTTCAATCTATGATTCCCAGGTTCCCAAACCGGAGGTTCGTTAAAAAGATCTTAATGAGGGCGGTATTAATATCAAATATGGTTCCATAATTACCCTACTTTTAAAAATTCGGTAAAGCAAAATGTACTATCATTACTTTTGTTATGCCAAATTTTAGAATATGTATCACTTAATTTTAGTTTGAGGGCTGATTGCACCCATGATCTACTTACTTTCTCATATTCATACCACAAATTCTTAATGCTTAATTCATGCAAAGTATTATGTACATATCAGATCCATTATCTCGCAGGAGTTTCAAAATATTACACACTGTCGTGGAAAATGTTACTTCTTTACCAGAAAATAGTTCTGAGCCAATAGTTAACCATTCTTTCTTTTACGATTCAAATCTACCTAATTCACCCATATTAAGCTTGACTAATTTTCTTGTTCAAGGCTTTATAATGTATTGTTATAGTTACAAACTACGCCCAAGTATGTGTACTCATCAACCACCTCTACTTTTTCTCCGTCAAACATAAACGTTTAATATGTTCTTGCTTTTCCCTTAGAACAAATCGCTACTTTCGTTTTACTTACATTAAACTTTGAATAACCACAATTTACAATATTCGCTTATAGTCCGGGCTAGTCTCCATAGAGAAACATCAAAACCTTGTTTGTTGACATAAACAACGTTTTATTTATGGCTTCTTGTCAATTTTGAGGTGCTGATTCCATATCTGCCGAATGCCAGACACAAAACCTTGAGCGTTTTTTTTTTTTTTACGCGAAAATCCAAAATGGCCACCAAAACATGTACATTTTCCTCTAAAATTTAGCCCCCCAGTATGATATAATCACAATTATAACGCTATTCTACACAAATAAATTAAATTAAATTTTGTTCCTCGAGTTAACTAACACTAAAATGAAACTAAATATGTATTAATAACTGCTTATTATTGTGTTTAGGGCACAATTAAAATTAAAAATGGCCGCCAATTCCATTCTATGTACAATATGAATGGGTATTTCAATGTACAAATGTAATCGTTATAACAAAAAAAAAGAATGCCCAATTTTCCCCATATGGCAGAATAATTGTTTTGTTTTCAATTTAGTTTAGATTATTTTGTCATGCTTATTTTAAGTCTAAAGATTACCAATCACGAAACCTTGAGTTTTTCTTTAAAATGCAAAATTCAAAATGGCCGCCAAAACAGGGAAATTTGCCTGTTATAGTCCGTCCAAATGATATAACCTCGATTTAAAAGACATTTTACACAAATATATTGAATTCGATTTTGTTCCTTGAGTTAATTATTATTCAAATGGAACTGCATATTTGCTAACAGCTGTATATTAAAGTAACAGTTCCTCTTTTACAAAACGTCTTAACAATTTATATTTGACGGATGGGGATGAATGTAACACACACACACAAAATCAGATCGAACAGCCCTGTAATTTGAATTCTACGAATGAAAAACGAATGCGTCCCTCCATCAAACTATATATCGGTCAATAAAGGAGTTTAACTGATTTAGCATAATATTACAACAATATTGTACTTATTATTGTAAAGGTATTGTTAAGCCGACATTTGTAAAGGTATGTCACGGAAAAGGATCTCAAAAATGAAGAATATATAATTACATGTAGGCCTAGTCAGTTTAAGCGAGGTTTGGTTATTCTGTTTAGTATTCGCTTATGCCGTTGTTATTTGTGCGCGGGTCACGGAGCTAGCGCGGATCACGTAGGGGCACACATAGCAATGTGGTAATCCGTGGGATCCGTGTGCGAACTTTCTCACCGGGTGAATACACGTATAATGCACAATTAAACGTTGGACGACGGTTTATTATTTTAGGTCTATAACTCCACGAAAAAGAGATTTCAAGCCCTATTTTTTTCAGGCATGCTGTTAAATGACATTTTCTTTCATATAAGACAATAACCTCGCAACTTTTGAAATTTCGCTTGCAAAAGAGGAACTGTCTCTTTAATGTGTAAAGGGATATAATTAAGATTCAAAATGGCCGCCGAACCCATTTGTATGTACAGTATGAATTGGTAACAATATACACATTGAATCAGTAGTACAAAAATAGGCCAAGTGAAATGAAATGAAATGAAATGAAATTAAATCTATTTATTGTCAATAATAATCAGTTCAATATTTACAATCTACAATAGTCATAGTACAGATTAATGAAACATCTTGAATTAACAAATATAAAGAATTGACAAAAGGGGCTAACAAAATAGCACAGTGCTAATCGAGGTTAGTCCCGAAAGTAATATATTACACAAACAAAATACATTTCAGCTGAACTAACTTATTTACACTTTATACATAAATTGAATTTGTATCAATTAAAAAAGGTATATAATATATATACATACTTATAATAATAAATAGACAGATTTAAAAAAAATGTATATTTATCTAAATATACTCGCTACAAATATCCTGTTTTAGTGCCTGGCAAAAGCTTATCCGTCTATTATTTTCCCTTAAATTCATCGGTAGTTGGTTTTACAAATGTGGTCCTGAATATGATATAGATTGTTTTTCAACGTTGGTTTTAATTTTGATAACTCTTATTTTACATTTTTTTCATTCCTCGTTTTATACGGATGATCAATACATGAGAAGTAATCAATAAATTTATGAGGTAGATTAGTATTTATCAAATTATGCATCAATAATCGAATCAAATAACGGTATTGCTTAAAAATGTCAGTTTTAATTCAAGAAATAGTGGACCTGATGGATGTCTCAAATCTTGAAATGCTAACACCCGTGCGATTCGTTTCTGAAGAATCAACACAGAATTCAAATTTGTTTTGTTTGGTGCACCCCAAACCTCTAGACCATACGTTATGTGTGGTAGAATAAATGCATTATAAAGCATAACCAAACATTTTCTTGAAACAAAATTTCTTATTCTATACAAAATTCCTATTTTTTTTACTGACTGTATTGCACACATTATTTACATGTTTCTTCCATGTTAAATTTCTATCAATAATGGTGCCAAGAAACGATGCTGAATCCACATATTCTAGAATGTTTTCATTAATTAACAACTGACCCGATATTACGAAATGTCTTCTTTTTTTAATAATATGCTATAGTGAATAAATCTAACTCCAATATAGGCAAAGAGCGCTATAAAAGACATCCTCATAGGCCAATCAATGGTTTACAGCAGCTTAATATTTCTGAATGCCCTCAGATACTTGATGTCCTTGTCAAAAGGTGCTAATGCACACGTGTCTTGAATGATTGAACTCCATTATTGTACATTACACCAACTATATTCTCTGGCAGACGGTTCCACACATTGTCTACAGCATGTATGAAGCTCCTGCCAGTTGAGTGGGTTCTTGACTTGGGTTCTGATAGAGCATGGCTCGGCATTGACGTGCTGGCACGAGTTGCTCTTCTAATGGTGTAAGGTTGGGGAAGCATCGCCTTCAGGTCAGATGGACACTGGCTGGTATGCATCTTGTAATGAACAGTTGTAGCAGCTACCTGTCTTCTATGTTGGAGAGGAGGAATGTTCAGGTTCAGGCGTGCTTGCTCCTCGTCCACACCGATGATGCGCAGAGCCTTACTCTGGATCCGATCTAGTAGTCTGAGTGTAGTAGCTGAAGCGTTCAGCCAGCTCAGTGAGGCGTACTTCATAACGCTGCGTACCTGAGCCTTACAGATCGTTGCTCTCCCCGAGGTGTCTAGCTTGGTTGAAACTCTTCTAAGTGCTCCCAGCTTCTGTCCAGCTCTTGTCGTGATGTTTGATATATGCTTTGACCAGGTGAGCTTCCTTTCAACTGTGACTCCTAAAATCACCAGTTCATCTGTCTCTGTGAGTTTCGTGTTCCCGAAGTACAGGTCAATGCTGGTTGGATTTCTCTTCCTAGAGATTGTTAGGCCTTTGCATCTCGCATAACAGGGTGGAATCATCTGCGTACAGGTACAGTGAATTCTCACAGTCATCTCCCAGGTCATCGATGTAGACTGAAAATAACAGTGGGCCAAGTACTGATCCCTGAGGCACTGAGGCGTTGATAGAAGTGGTGCAGGATGATTGGCCAGACAAGACAACTTTGATCGTTCTGTTAGATAGGTAGCTCTCTATCCAGGTTAGCAGTTTGCCAAAAATACCTTTGCCTTTCAGCTTGGAACTTAAGCCACGATGCCAAACCTTATCAAAAGCGCCCTTTATGTCCATCGCAATAAGACGTACTTTGTGTCCTCTATCCAAAGCGTTGGACCATTGCTGAGATGTCGGATGAGGTTGTGTTGCAGTAGGTAGTTCTGAAGTTGCTTCTGCACTACTGATTCCATGATCTTGCCCATGTTTCTCAGAAGGGAGGACGGTACATTGATGGATCAGACTTAGAGTCTCTCTTATGAACTGGAATTACATGAGCAATCTTCCACTGGTTTGGAAATACTCCTTCTGCAAAGCAAAGTTTAAAAAGGCAGCTAAGTGGTCTTGCTAGTTCAGCATTGCACTCTTTCAGGACTATGGTTGGGATCTCGTCTGGTCCAGTTGCTTTGTTAGGGTTCAGCTTCCTGAGATGTCTCGTCACGTCCTTAGCCTTAAAAACTACTTTGTCCATCACATGATGCGTTGCTTGCTGGACCTCAGGAGCGCTCTCTTTTGCTTCATCAATGTGGCATTTCCTTGCAGAGATGTTGCCAAGTGCTTCTGCCTTCTCCTTCTCAGTGGTGTAGACTTGGTCATCATCCTTCAAGACTGGTAGCTTGAAGGATGGTTGTCAAACAACCAGTCAAAGACTGGTTGTCAAACTTTGTTTTTTTCTTCCAGAGAGGGTGTTTACTTTGTTCCACCATTTTTTGCTGCTGCGGCTTCCATCAGTTAACTCTTCCTTCAGCTTCGTAACATGTCGTCTCTTTGCTAGTTTCTGTACAGTTTTTATTTGTCTGCGTGTCATCTTTTTTTCATTTTTTTCTGAACAAGCGTCTCTTTTTCTTGGAAGCTTTTCTACAGCAGTCATAAAACCAAACTTTGTCACCAGTATTTCCGGTAACTAGCTTGCTCGGAATGTAGAGTTCCATAGCATCACAGATTATGTTGGTGATGTTGCTGCATGCTGTTTCAGGATCTGTTTGAAGCGCGCTAGCCCAGTCTGCTGAAGAGAGGTAGCCGCGCATTCCCCAGTAGTCCGCTTTGTCATAGCGCCATACCTTCCGTTTAAAATGCTTGTCTCTGTAGACAGGTACATTCAATTTAACCAGTACTGGGTTGTGATCAGAAGTACCAAGTCTTGCAAATGTTGATGACGTAGCGGTCAGGACGAGATCAAGGATCTGGTCCTTCCTAGTCGGTTCGTTGACAATTTGTTTCAGTCCAAGAGCATTATACATCTCTAGTGTACGTCTGCCTGCTGTGTCAGTGGTGTGGCTGCCAAGCCAGTCTGTATGATGGACGTTGAAGTCGCCGAGAAGGATCACAGACTGGGTATTCAACTTTGTTTATCTTGTTTTGTTCGCATTGGTTGTCAATGTATTGGCAATGCACCATTTTATAATATCCTTCATATCCATGCATACTTCTGTCAAATCAACGTGCCTTTCGTCTGGATTAAAAGTATGGAATAAATTAGAGTCATCTGCAAATAATCTAAAATTAAAACATTTTGAATATCAGTACTACTCTTGCCACTTTAAATTTGTCTGGAAATATACCTGTTGTTAATGACAGATGTCCAAGTGGTTCACAAACAAAATCCTTTGCATCTTTTAACATACGTACTCACATCCTTTACTTCTAGACTTGTGACTGGAAGGAAAAAGAAAGATTTGTCATGACGATGACCTAAAAAATTATATTTTATATTCGTATCAAAAATTTTACTTGCAAGATTTGTACCAATATTAGCAAAGAAATCATTAAAGGGGCAGTTTAGTTTTGGTAGAGAGGGCGCTGCACATCACAATTTGTGTGTGAGATGATGAAAGACTGAGTGTCGAATTTGAGAGAACATACAATTTTAATGGCAGAATAAACTTTATTTGGTCAAAATCGGTCCAGAAACGGCTGAAATATCAATAAATATATTTGATCTTATAATTATTTGGGGCCCAAATAATTAGATGATTTTTTCAAAAAATTTAAAAAATGCTTACACTTTTTCAAAAAATTTCAAAAGCGTTTTTTAAATAGTTGTTGATGATCTATCTACTTAATCATTATTTCAATAGAACATCACATGCATTATTTTGTATGAAAAATGGTTGAAACCAATGCCTTTTTAGAAAGCACCCTCTTGTGTTTTAATGGCTCTTATTGAATGATAACAGGCTTTTTACTTAGTCGTTTGTAATTTTGTATACCTTTCGAGCATGGTGGAGTAATAACTATTAGTTTATAATGTTACTGTCCAGGTTTGGTTACTAAAGTTCAGCCTTAAGGCCCAGTCCCATATTGACGATTTTCACGGCGAATCGCAACGATTTGACATTCGTCGAGAAAATCGCATAGGTCGTGTTGCATCGTGTTACATCGTATCGGTTCTTCCCCCAAAATCGTTGCGCATCGTGAGGAAAATCGTGAAAGCGGAGCTAAATCGCCGTCTTCAACTGTTCAAAACAATCGCCACGCCACGACGATTTTCACCAAAAATCATTGTATTTACCGTTGCATATTCGTGTCAAGTCGTTCCACATCGTTGCAACTCGTTGCGACTCGTATCGCTTCGTTGTGAAGATCGCCACTTTCCGTGTTGAACTGTCCATGTGTGTAGAGACTTACGTAATACCTATTCATCACGAGGGAGGGGGGGGGGGGTGAATGAAAAGATCATCCCCCTGGGTATCAATGACAGATCTACGCCCGTGGAACTGATTCAAATAAGTCCTATTGTCATGATTGTTCACATTGTGCACTGCCCGATTAGTCCATACAAAGTATGTGAGGAAATCGCCGGACATGGCGATAGTTTTGAACCGGTTCAAAACATTCGTTGTGCTAACACGATTCATGGCGTTCTTTGCGATGCGCAACGGTTCGAAGAACGAATTACAACGACTCGAAACGAATTACAACGACTCGCGACGACTTCAGCGATTTTCTCTACGAATGATAAATCGTTGCGAGTCGCCGTAGAAATCGCCAATATGGGACCGCAACTTTTTTCCTGCAACGATTTTTCCACCGCGGTGGTTAAAGACAAAGGAAGGACCAAGTGACTCGTCGAACAACGACGAAGAACGAATATTCGTCCTGAGTCGCCGTACAATTCGTCCCTATTCGTTGTTAAATCGTGGCTAAATCGAGTCGATTCGTTCTAATAAATCGTTGCAAGTCGTTGCGATTCGCCGTGTAAATCGTCAATATGGGACTGGGCCTTTACCAAAAATGTACTACCCCTTTAAAAGTATGAGCTATTTCAAATGAAGTAGTTACATTCATACTCATACCATTAGTTTCTTTTCTTACAAGTGTTTGAATTTTAGTAGCATTTTGTGTATTACTTTTCTTATTCAATAATTAATGTATATGTTTCCAAGTCTTTTTCGAGTTATTTTTATCCCTTTTGAATTGAGTATCATGATGCATTTGTTTTTCTGTTGTTAATATGTTTTTATAGAATGGGTTGATAAATCCCTGCAATTTGATTGGTTGAGAGCAAAATTTGTGCAGACAATTAATTGTACTGGATGCATGAAAAGTCATGCGTCCGGTAAAAAAATCATGCGTCCGGTAAAAATGTTATGCGTCCGGTAAAAATGTCATGCGTCCGGTAAAAAAATTCATACGTCCGGTGAAAAAGTCATGCGTCCGGTAACAAATTTCATGCGTCCGGTAACAAATTTCATGCGTCCGGTAAAATTATTTCATGCATCCGGTAATTTTTCTAATTTTTAATTTGTTGACTTTTTGGGGGGCGTAACAATGCCCATTCTATAAAACAGATGATGCGCAAGTTTATTTCGTGGGTCGGTGGAATTGTTTGCACGCGGTAACTATGGAAACTAGTCTAAACCCACTCGGCTTCGCCTCGTGGGTTTAACAGTTCCATAGTTACCTTGTGCAAACAAATTCCTACCGACCCACTCATACCTGCGCATCATTTGTATCCTATGTGTTTTATACTTGTCCAGACAAGTTAATTCAAAATTTGATTGTATCACTTTATCATAAAGTCTATATTTTTTTAGTTTTATTGCTTTTGTTATCCAAGTTTTAGATTCCTTTTTAAAGGAAGCATTAACTTATCTTTTTTCATTGGGCGCGTGTTCGTCACATATTATCTGCAGGAACCGTTGAAAAAAGGCATTGTAAGCATAATTTGCATTGGAGTATTCGTAAACGTCTAACCATTGCTCACTCATTAATTCATTGCTAAATGACTGTACAGAATAATGGAGAAATTTTCTGCAAGTTACATATTTCTTGCTTGATGATGGCGATTTAAACTTTTCAAAAACAGCATAAACAGGGAAATGATCGGCTATTTCAACATTAACACAACCTGATTTAATATTGTAAGATGAAATATTTGTATAAATATGATCAATAAGAGATGACGTTCTATTTGTTACTCTAGTTGGGCGATGTATCAATTAGCGTAAACCATAACATTCGATCATATGTATGACATTTTGGCTTCTGTTATCTAACGATAGCATATTAATATTAAAATCTCCATAAATGCGTTCATAGCTTAAAGATGAATGAATGTAAGTTCCTACTCCGCCTCCTCTTTAGTTCGTTCTAGATTGATATTTAAATTTATAACCTGAAATTGAATATTCGTCCGCTTCTCTTATTTTCCAAATTTCTGACATTGCTATAATATTAAAATATTAAATATTAAATGTACATTTCTATTGAGTTAAGATTGCTTTTTTGATGCTGATTTTAAAACTGAAGAGTGCTAATCACAACATTTATTATGTTTTTGTAAATTTCAAATATCCAAAATGGCCGCCACAACTAAAAAAATTGACATTTTTGGACCAAAAAATCCTAGAATCGTGCTCGAAAGCTAAGGGGTTTCTGGGACGAACACCGAATAAATGGTTTTCTATGACTCAGTCGGTTAGAGCGCCGGTCTAGCAATCCGGAGGTCTCGGGTTCGAATCCCACTGGAATCCCATTTTCTTTGCTCTTTTTCAGTCATATTATATTTCTGGTCAGTTTCTCTATATGTTTGAATTAAGTATACAAAAAAGCTGCATCACTTCGGTGATCCCTCGCATATTCTCCAAGTTGATTTATATCCTTTGGGCTTATGTCAGGTTTAAAATAGCTTCTGACCATTCGAGCAATGAAAGCTCAGGGGTTTCTGGGACGAATACCGAACAAAGGGTTTTCTATAGCTCAGTCGATAAGAGCGCCAGTCAAACCTGTCTATAACGACCGCTCAAGGGACCGGCGAAAAGTGGTCGCTATAGACAGGTGGTCGCATTATACAGGTTGGCGGCCAATTTGAATTTTTGGTCGCACATTTCCCTGTATGCACATGTGTAATTAATTGGCATCTGTACACACACGAGTCCATAGTTTCATTTAGTATGTGTTGCATGCATAACCACTACAAATATTGAAATTATATATTGGAATTATAGTTTAAATGATATTAAATGTTTGTATAGGTTTTCCCGCTCAATTTCGCGATTGTGTCATTCCAATTGATAATAGGAGCAAACGAATTCGCGCGATTTGCGATCGCCGTACCAAAGCATCATTCGAATTCGTATATAGTCATTCAAAATCACGCCCGGAGCAAGTGAATTTCATCAATGGTTCTACTACTACTACTACTACTACTATAATATTACTGCTGTTACAACTTATACTGCAGCTACTTTTACTAATAACTGCTTTTATCCACTACGATCTACTATATTATACCCATATTACTAGTACTATGTTTTTTTCTATTAAAGGGATCTAGTAACTTTGTTGACAAGTGCAAAAAGTAATGAGTGGTTAATGAAATGTGTATTGGTGTGATCTTATATGTCTACTAAGTAATGTGTGCAAATTGCACGTTAATTTGATGTTTTTTTGGCCGAGAAAGTAGACATTTCAATACAACGTGATATTCACTAACTCATTACACTTACTTTGTACGCGGCTTAAATTATCCCGTAGACAGTTTAAAATCTGAACACTTCAATCGTAAATATCTTGTGAACGAAATGGAAATTTGAAACCGAAACCTGTCCCGTGCTTGTATTGTTAATATGAATATGACAAGTTATGAGAGAACCGCTAGAGTTCCTATTAAGTTTTCAGGATTTGGACAATGTTACTAAATCTCTTGAATCAGTTCTGGTGCCCATCAACTTCTGCAGATATGGTACAGGCAATAGAAACACTGCCACTATGCAACGATTTGAACTAGTTATCGACCTTATGAAACAATACATACATCTTACTGTAATACTGTATAATCGAAATCGCCGTTTTCACTAAAAACCTTGCAAATACTTGGAAAATCAATATAACAAGATAATGTATGTTCCATTCGTACAATATAACTTTTCAGGGTAACCACTGGCGTAAATCTGTTCGGAAAGCACAATGCATTGGGGGGTCGAGCAATTGTTCACAAACCGTTTGTGAACAATTGCCCGACCCCCCAATGCATTGTGTTTTCCGGACAGATTTACGCCAGTGAGGGTAACGTAATGTTTACCAAAACTGCGCCTGATGAGATAAAATTGAATTTGTTCAAAGTAATAATTGAAAAAAATATTACAAGGTCTTGTAATATAAGATACAATACTGTAGCACGTTTGATGTGCTCATACACGACTTCGTCTAGTTCTTGAATCGGATCACTGCTCACGAGTTGAAGGAAATTAATCCATTGCATTGTCCCGTTTCTATTTTTGTCATGATAACAATTAAACACATTCGTGCATGGGCGTGCGTGATACCGCAGCCCGATTTCAAAGGTGGATGTGAACAGTTGAGTAAATAATAATATGAATGTTCTCCAGACAAATGTTTGTTTGGTGCAATGGTGCATGTGTGTTTTTTCTTCCACTTTCAACAATGCCCCAATCTGCAGAAATATATGATATGAAATATTGAAATATCACAAGTACATGTACTACTAGACATTTTGGTTGAAATTGCAGAACTATCGATCATGTTTTGGTAATTTGTACATTAGGTATTATAATACCTGTCAAATCAATGATTACAGAAACAGCAGCAATGGGAAAGTCGAGGCCGAGACCATGACCACTGGTTTAGTTGTGTAAGCAGGAGTGTGGGGGTGTCAACAAGACCGATTGTTGATGGCCAAGACCGATAAAAGGTGGGCCTTTCTGGGGGGGGGGGGGGGGGAGGTGGAACGCACCCAACACACCCTCCCTGGCTACGGGCCTGTATGACCCCAACATTGCACAAAAAACTCTACAGTTGTGTTTAGTATACATTATATAAAGGTCCATGGCGTAGCCAGTGTCAATCCACATGCCTACTGAGGAGGGGTCGTTTAGTTTGGTTGTTATAGGGTCTACGCGACGGACTAGCGTAGGCTGTATGCACTGAACCCATTGGTGCGTACGCGTCCATTATTTATGGGTACGTCATTACAAAATATTTAGTTTTTCTTTTAAAATAAAGAGTTGAGATTTGATATGGATACAAAAAGGTACTTCTATGCTTTAGTTTGTATTGTAATGTATCTCATATTTTATCATTATGATAGTTATGATAAAATTAATGTCTGATACTAAATAAACCCCTTAATACACGATGGAACACGCCACCGATTAGGCAGACGGTATCCACTTCTAGCGATCTGATTGGTTCATGATTTATCTAATGAATAAGTAATGCATTATTTTCTTTGCTCATTAATAAATTACTGCTCATCGAGGTTTGACTGTAGTTTGAAAATGGATGGGAAAACCTATATAATACATCTGAAACTTGTTTTTTGACATATATAACGATTTTTTGTGATTTCTAGTCAATTTGGGGGTGCTGATTCCAAATCTGTCAAGTGCTAGACAAGAAACCTTGAGGGTGTTTTATATATAAATGCAAAAAAAATGCGAATCAGGGAAATATGCAAATTAGCTTTTGTATTTATTGATACAATCGAATTTCAATGAAGATTTGCATTTAGAAGCAAGTCATAAGTGAGAAGGAAGTGGTCACATAAATTTCTCACACAGATGAAGAATTGTTAATCGTTACTGACGATTTTTATTCCATAATTGCAGGATTCATTGCTGTCACATCGCTCATCTTCCCATTCCTATTACTCAGACTCACATGACACCACATGACACCAGGCCTCCTCAATCCACCCCTCCTGTAAACAAGACGTTTGTTTTGAAAGATTATAAGCATTAGTAAGGATTCTGGTTAAAGTTATGATTAACCTTGTCAATTTCAACCAAAATCATGTGGAGATTTCATATTTTCCCCTTTATCTTGTCGTTTGGCTAAGGGCGACAGAGGAATGAGATGGGTTTTGATATGTGGATGTGGTGTAGCAAGATTGATAGAGCGCGCGCTTTCCAACCGTGAGATCCCGAGTTCGAACCCAGTGTATGCCCATCGCATTTGTCCTTCAGCAAGACAATTAATCCACATTGCTGCTCTCTACCCAGGTGTATAATGGGGACCCGGTAGGAGGTGAAAGCCTTTTATATGTGAACGATCTTCTCAATTCCCATGAGCCTCTTGGAAGGAATGCTCCCCAGGGAGTGGAGATGGTGCACACAATGTGTGCTGGTTTGCATTGTATCCTATGACCGGGATAATGTTGTCATTGTAAAGCGCTTAGAGATTATTATCAATCAATATATAAATCGAAACATTATAATCATTATTATTATTTCAAATATATCCCTTTACTTATTATGGAGATAGTTATAATTGAATTTCGATTGTAGTCAAAATTATTGTGCTGAACGTAATACAATCTCATATCAATATTCACTTTTTTGTACCTGGTAAACAGTGTTCCTTTTGATTGATGTCTCAAATTTATATCACAATTGGACAAATATTATAAAGCACTAACAAAAATGTATAATACACAGACCAACAAACGTGAAAAGACATAATGGTTTCCCACGCAGAGTGTACATGGTTAAGGGTGAATAGCCACAAGTTATATCGGTGCGAGGAAAATCCAATTAGTGTTGTTATGTTATTGGCACCATTTTATATTATTCATTTGAAGTTATTTCATTTTTACCGTCTGCTAACAAGCGATTCGGATGATGGACTGTGTATAAAAGAATCAAATATTTAGAATACAAAGACCAACAAACTTGAAAAGACATAATTAGTCTAGTAGAAAATAGGGGTTCCCATGCACCCCCCTAAAACATTTTTTGATTATGATTTCTAGGACCCCTAGTATATCTCTTGAATAATTTAGATGTTGTCAGCGAATGTTACTTTGGGTCAAATGGGCATATTTCCAAAATGGCCGCCAAATATCCATTAAAAAATCATATTTTTTAATAAAATTAAATTAGGGTCCATTTTCAATGATTTGTGTGTATTAGTTAAAGCTGATACATGGATTAAGTTGAACTGTTAGCACCATCCCCGGAGAAATCAAAGGTCAAGGTCATGTTTGAAGGTCAAAGGTAAGGCGATTTTTTTTTTTCAAAATAGGCAAAAAATGAATACAAATTGGATAAAACTTAGTCATGTTAATAAAGAGGTCATGTATCAATATAATTATTTTTCTTACATCATTAATGTCCTGTTATCCCGGAAAGCTCATATTGACCATTTAAAAGCGTTCAATAGGACTGTATTTTCACTACAATTGAAACAATACCATGTCACATATTGAAAGAAAACGCATAAGCTTGATACAGACTAATACATCATGTTAAACATAACTCGTGTGTAAAGGTAAAAATGTTGAAACAAATTGAATGCCAATGGTCATGTCAAGATCACAGGTCAAGGTCAAAGATGAAGGTCACATGTCACGGTCATGTGACAAGGTCAGGGTCACGACATGATTGTATTTGATCTCTGATGACAGCATGCTTAATGAAGATTCTTAATAATAATGATTTTGTATTATGTATTTTCCTTTTAAAATGTTCACATTGATACCCATGCCCATAGCTACTCCATTAACCATCATTTAATAGCTACAACAAGTTATGTACCAATAATCAGCATAAAACCCTTGGCACGCTACTGGGTTGGTCGCTCTGCTCCCTTGCTGACGATGGTCGAAATGACGTATAACCCCCCCCCCCCCCCCCCCCCCATCCCCCCCCCCCCCACCCCCAGTGGCGAGGAGAAGAAATCAACCCTATGGCCACAAAATAAGATATATAATGTTGTTACGGAACTGCTGAATACACTGATCATAGGCAACCAATAAGTCCTGCCCCTTCAATATAGCATCCTTCGAGAAGGACACATCATTCAGCTGTAATCACTAAGAGGACCAAACCGTGAATACAGATCAACAAAGCTTACGTCTGAGTCAGAGAATGATGATCATGATGATTTATATGTTTCAATTTTATTTTTTTATATGCTTTTTTTTTTTAAAAGCTCTAACGGGCCAATTAATTGGTTCACATCAGCGCAATGAATTCTTATGAATGTTGTATAGTTGGCAGAGAGTGGTTGGAGATGCGTTAATGCAGCAAAAACAAACATATATTATGATCTGACTTTGGGATTTAGCTTCCTGGCGATTTGCGCCAATTTTTGACCAGCTCTGGTGGCAACAACTGTTATATGTTTAAGCATATCGGCTTGCTATCAAGGTGACGCACAGGATTTCAAGCTCATCCTCGGTGCCAAGTAGACATTCTCCAAGTTAGATGCTTGGTGTTGACGGAATTCACTTCATTTTCATGCATTCATTTTGTATAGTCGCATAACTTCCTGCCAATCTGAGCGCTACATCGTTGGCCTCTGCCAAATCTAAGATTGTGCGCATTCCATGTACCAGATCACACCTACGCAGGTGGTCCATGGTCTGAGGACCTTGACCGCACTCACGCTCTGCTGCATATTCGATGTATCCCCAGTTCAACATGTTGGACATCTTCCCACGCCTGTCCAAAGCTTATTCAGGCTACGCCCAAATCATCCAGGATCGGTTGAATCCTGCTGACAGTTTTGTCTGATAGATGCATAGCCATGTCTACTGGCATGTCCTCCAGTCTCTCTTCGCATAGACACGCTGCAGTCCAGGGGGTCAACAGATGAACGGAACATTTTCTGTGACTTAAGGCGCAGAGGATGCAGTGGGTGGTGATGGAGGAGATGTCATATGTCCTATGTTTGTCTCAGTCGTTCCCTTTGGCTAGCAACAGCTCTCTTTATTTCAGTGGGTGCGATGCCAGAGAGCAGATAGATGTGATCACTCCTGTTTGATCTCATACATCCTGTAATTTAACGGCAGCTTGGTTTAAGCACAGGATCAATCTTCGTTGCATGCGCCATTATGACACCTTTCTGGAAACCATATTCTATATCTATTCTGCAGCAGAGTAGCAGAGAACCGGAGCGGTAGCTCTGGTTGTTGTCGGGTTTGCTCCTCTCTTGGATGTGCTCAGTTTGCCAAGAAAGGCATTCCTGGAGGTGACTTTTCCCTTGAGCTTAATAATATGGGCCTTGTACGTCAAAGATCTATCTAAGGTCACCTCTAGGTGACATGACTGTTGCAATGTTTCAGTCTAGTTCCATGCCAATTGATCTTCAGTTTTGGCTTGCATGCATGTTCTTCGCAGATGAAAGGCGCACAATAGAGTTTTGGTTAGATTAGCCTTCAGATGGTTCACTGTGTAGTACAAAGATATGTTGCTAAGAGCCACACACAAGGTGGCTTCTGCCTTGGGGAAGTAGTCACTTCGGGTGGTGATACACAGGTCGTCTTCAAAGATGAAGCTCCTGGTTTTAGGGTGAATAGGTTGGTCTTTAACATAGGTGTTTAACCTAGATTTGCTAGAAGCTTCCTTTGGGGAGGCCATTCTTCTGCCTGCGCCAAGGACTCTTCCTTCCAGACAGCTCGACGAAGAAGCGTCTGTTCTCAATCAGGGTCCTCACCATGATGGTCATGTGCATGTTGTTAGTCGCATCTAGTAGTTTGTAGTCGTAGGAGCCTGCGGTGTTTGACAGATCATAAGCCGATGAGAGGTCTAGAAACATAGCTCCATTATGACACCTTTCTGGAAACCATCTTCTCTATGTTGGGTAAGGTTGAGCAGTTGATAATGTCATTGTTGTGCATCTGGTTGGTTCAAAAGTAACTTTTCCATTGTTAGCCCATTATATAATCTATCACAATCCTATGTCGAGGTGGGCATATACTTCAGTTGTGTCTCTTGGTAACTATATGGGAGCACATAATGTGAGTCATCTGCAAACAGGTAGATATCATTTTCATGAATGTCTGCAAGATCGATGATGTAGATTGAAAAAGGAGGGGCCAAAGTGTTGATCCATGGGGAATAGAAGCATTGATGACTGAGACTAAAACGATGTAGCCTGATAGAACGACTCAGATTGTGATACCTGTCAAATAGCTACATTTATGTATGCATGTCAGCAGCCTACTACACACACCCATGGACCTCAGTGTACTAGAAGACCATTGTGCCACACAGACAACGATGCGTGCGGCGCGCGCGCGCATACAATATACGATGCGTGGAGCGCGCGCGCGCATGCGCGCCTAAAATAATCTGGCGACGGCGGGATCTACTGCACAGCGCACAAAGTGTTAATATTCTAGTAAGCCTACATTTATATAACTATCATAATGATGTCCTACACGTGCATATCGATTGGGTACAGGTGATCAGCTTTGTAATTGCCCCAGCTAAGTGATACTTAAGGCTTTTAAGGAATCGGCTGATTTGTCCTGGTCACCCACAGGTGATGGGTTGGACAAGGGAGCCAGCGAGTTGCCTATTATAACAACACAAACTCAAGGGGTTCTCGATTTTGTGTTGTCTGGATGTGACCCCAATGTGGAGAGGATGCGTCGACTTGCCTACTCTATTAGGGATGATCTACTCTCTTAATGCGAAAGAGTGGATTCTCCGCTCTAGCTGTCGAGTGACATGCGTTTCAACTCTGAAAAGAGTTGAAATCGACTCTGAAAAGAGTTGAAATCAACGCCGCCGCGTGTTGAATAGGCGTTCGCGATAGTATAGTATGAGTTACCGTTTCAACTCCGAGAGCGAGTTGAACAAAAATCGAGACACAGCCACTAAGGCAGCCAATCAGTGATCATCTTTGAGTCACGTCACGCGCGATAAGGAAAATTTAATTCGATGCGGGAATTGTTTGCACCGCTGTACTAGCTCGCTCTTCGTCATCATTTTGGACGTCGGAGATCGAAGATTTAGGAGATCGAAATCACATTCAGACGGTTCTATAATAAAGGAGAACTCAGTGAGGACTTCCGCAAAACACTTGAAGGTGAGTTTTTATCATGATTTAAGTTTATAGACAAATCAATCTTTCACTTTCGGCTTTCATTTATACGCCAATTTGCAATCACAACGCAAACGTTACGGCGCGCACCAATGTAAGTGCGCGCGTGTGTGTGTGTGACGTGTACCGTGTGTGTTTGTACACGGGTGTGACTTGTCAAAAATGATGGTCAAGCGATTAAATAGTTGAAACATAATTTCCCTTGCAACATGTTCAGGTAATTAGTATACTGAAATATTCTCTAAGTTCTAAAGATTATAGATGAACAGAATAATCGGGTGAAAACTGACTCATCTTGCAAATTATCCTCAATATCTTACTGGTGGTTCAGGGTGGTTTCTTTCAATATTATAGACAGTGATACTCTAGCCTAGTGCGCGTAGTGGAAATACCAAACCGGCTCGTTTTATTGCTGAATATATCCAAATAGTCTAAAGACTTCATCACTTATTCACATATCAACTTCACTATATAATTTAATATTTCCTTGGCTTTCATACCAGCCATATTTCCAAGCACATAACCCATTCCTTGAGTTATAATTTAATCAAAATCCACAACTAGCAAACACAATTACCACTAAACGCGCGCGCGCCGATCACTCACACTGTCACAGAGTCCGTTTCAAGTAAATTCATGCACAAATTCCTTACAAATTCCCTTATTTGTAGCTCATCTATACATAATACATCAATTCATATATCAAGCCTTCTTAACAATTCAATTATCCATCATATAAGCTATAATTTATCTCATACTTTGCATTTAAATAACAGAAAACTACAAATAAAGGTTGTTTCTAATCAATTACTGGCTCCGGAAGATGCTCATGAATATGCAAATGAGCTTTATGCGTAATTTGCATATCATGTGTTTTGGAGTCGCTATAAGTGGAACTACCGACGGTAATAAACATGCTAAGTTCTAACCTTTGAAAGCAAAGTATCGCTTCTGAACTATTCACATACTTTGTAACAAATATCAATCTTAACTATCTGGTATATAACATTGTCATATCATTTGACAATAAAGAGGAATTTAATAAACAATTTCAGAAAGCTTTGTAACAAACGTTTATACCCGTATCTGCCTACGCAAATATCTGTGTTGTGCGTCGTACAATTAACGCAGCGCTATGTCAACTGCACTGTCGTTCTAAATGCAATACATCAACAACAACAATACGACACTCATTATTCAACTCATCATCACAAGAATCATATCGAATCAGTAACACTGTCAAGTAGTCAACACTAATCTATAACTTTACCTGGTTTGTGAATTAATCCATTCTTGTTAATCTTCCGTTTCGAGCCAAAGTTTAAGTTCACAATCAAAATATTTAATAATGTAAGTGTTGCTAGTCTTAATTACAGACTTATCAAATATACGCGCCGTGGCGCATATATAATTATTAATTAAATACCTTGGGTACTGTATTCCATTTCTTAAATGTGTATTTCTAAGGTAAATGTTCCTCTCAAATATGTTTAGGCCTTATAGTAGGTAAACTGTCCCTTTTGGAGGTCTGCATTTGTTTTGATCTGTCAGCAGTGACGTAGCGTGGTCGGACTGATTGGGTGGGGGGGGGGGGGGGGGGGGGGGGGGCACACCTTATGTATTTCTTTGTTTTTTTCCAAAAATGTCCCCTTATGTTTTCTATTGTTTGTTCAGAATTATTGGGGGGGCACGTGCCCCCCCCCCCCCGTGCCCCCCTGTAGCTACGCCACTGTCTGTCAGTCACCATACATTTTTAATGGTTGTACAAATGATTTTTTTTTGTTCTCATATTTTCATTTGATTGCAGATTTGAAATATCACCCACCGACACACACTGCATCCCAGATGAACGACAGCTGGGATCAAAGGGATACCCGATGACACACCCAGCTGCAACATAAACGTAAGCAGTGTGCCAGCCTACAATACAATGAAGAAAGGCAACCGCGCAGTTAAACTAGACATGCACGAAGACGAGCGATACAAGTGCGAAGCCGACAGAGACAACCATCAAGACGAGCAAAACGACCTCGAAGATGAACAAAGGCGAGCTAAGCAGCCGCAAAGACCAGCGAGACAAGTGCCAAGATAACAGAGACGACCAGCAAGACGACCACGAAGACAAGCGAAGATGAGTAAGACGACCACGAAGACGAGTGAAACAGTCGCAAATATGAGCGAGACAAGTGCCTAGATGACAGAGACGACCATCAAGACGATCGAGATGACCACGAAGACGAGCAAAGACAAGCACGAAGACGAACAGGCAGCCGCAAAGACGAGCGAGACAACCGCAAAGAAAACGAGTGACTCGAAGACCAGCGAAGCAACCGTGAATGCGGCTTCGACAGTAACCTTGACGAAACCAACTTCAGTGAACCGAACACCAGCTTTCAGAGTCCGTGCAGAGCTCACACTTATCGGTAGCCCAACGATCATGGCGTTCGCGACACAGGCCACAACCCGGAGGATATGCGATTGTGATATGGAATGTGAACGTTGAACTGCATGGTTTGGTTGAATTTTTGTATAAAATATAAACTTGAAATTACTTTTCAAAAGGAAGAAGTTTTGTCACCTTCCTTGCTCATGAATCCATACATTTTAAATACATAGGCCTACAAGAACATGCCTGTAGTAGTCACCAACCTTCTACAATGGCCACTTTTCTAGTTTTCAGTAGGTGGTCACTATAAACATGTTTGACTGTGTACTACTGTAGCTCAAGACATTGCTGCCCCCGAAGCCAGAATCAATCCAATTTTGATACAGATCTGCCTCACCGGTTCCCCTCGACTCTACGTCCTGACTGATGGACCCTGTCGCGTACCCAAGTAGAAGTAGAAGTATGTGAGGGGCCAGATTAAATCCAGGAAACATGAACATGTCCCTATTTAAAGGCTTTAACTATGATATTAAAATGTCCTGAATATAGATCAATTATCTGCCAACTGTTTCTTACC
Source organism: Echinarachnius parma (assembly GCA_037951105.1). NCBI lineage: Eukaryota > Metazoa > Echinodermata > Echinoidea > Clypeasteroida > Echinarachniidae > Echinarachnius > Echinarachnius parma. Next base: position 26,253 of record JBAMJV010006551.1, read on the forward strand.
TTTTGCAAGGTGGTGTGATAATTTGTTAGGTATAATGCATGAAGAACAATTGTTTTTTTTTAAATCGAATTAACTTCCAATGTGAAGAAAAAAGACTTCTTAAGATTGGGATGAACATTGCTTGGGCTAAAACGTGATGTTTAGGACTTGGGCCCACTGTTTTATGAAAGGCTGCATGATTATGTTGTTGTATATAAGTATTATTGTAATTGTTTTAATGGTAACTTTTCGTTTGCTTCTCCAAAATTGTATACTATCCTGTTAAATTATTGCCCAACGGTTGGTCCCCAACATGTATTCCTATTGGAGGTATTTATGAATTTTAGACCTGTTTCTGAACAGATTATTATGAAACAAAGTCCGCACTGTCTCTAACATTGTGTGCCATTTCACATAGTTGTTCATTATCTCACATATTGATAAAAGGGCCCTGTAAAGTAAACCAAAACTAAATTATTCCTTTAAATGTATTGTGATAATGTTACAATTTATATCCAACTGTTCTTGAAACTTGTGATGAACATTGTATTACTGGTGACCGATTATATTACTGAAATGGCAAGCAGCCCTTTAATTGTCCTAATTCCTTAGCAGAACTAGAGGGTTGACTGTGAAAGGAAACAAAATAATATCTCTGCATGTGCAAAACGGTTTAACTGGCCACCAGTAGTCTTTGTCTTTTTAGACTAACCAATATTGAAATCATCTTGTTCTGAAACATGATATTACTAAGGTAATTAGATTTCCCAAGTTGTGTTGTATTGCAAATATCTCTTCACACATTGCTGTTTTGCATGAACTTGTAGATTGTTTGATGCTTGTGTGTTTTTATATATATATGTACAATGTGTATTTTAATGTTTATATTTCAAATTGAATTAAAAGGAAATTAACATTTCTTTAATCAGGAAAGTTAATATGTCTTAGAAAGTTTAGAATTGAAGTAGAAGAGTGAATACAGTGTAACCTCGTTACAAAGAGCTCTGATAAAACAAACCATTTATAACAAAGTCATTTTGCTTGTCCCAGCCGTTGTTTAAAAAAAAATGTTTTAACCCTTTGTTTTATAACAAGGTGATTGTCTTAATCGCAAGGATCTTTTTGTAAAGAGGTTTCACTGTAGCATAATGTTGTTGTGTACCCCATAAAAACAATGTATGCCCAATGGGCAGTGGTTCACCTTTTGTTTTCACTAAAACATGAGGGCAAGGCAAATCATTCTATTCTATTGCTAGTACATTGTTACCCACGCCGATGAAATCGGCAGGGGGTTATGTAAAGGGTTCCGTATGTTTGTTTGTTTGTTTGTTTGTTTGTTTGTTTGTTTGTTTGTTTGTTTGTCTGTTTTTTTTTTTGTTTTTTTTTTTGTTTGTGTACAAGATAACTAGAGAACGGGTGAACGGATTTGCACCAAATTTTCAGGGAATGTTTGGATAGTGACATGGAAGAATCGATTAGATTTTGGTGATGATTGGTTGACCCCTGCAAATTCTGTGGAACCTTGAAGTTTGAGTATGTATTTAATGCACGTGTGTGCCTAAATAATATCTGCACGTTATAGGCGCGGTACGGTAACCTCGCTGAATCCAATCGAGCAGCAACTAACAAGTTTAGTCCAGGTGTGCATCGCGATCGCGCGCACGGTACCATATGTTATGGTACGGTACTTTCGATTCCGGGTTAATTAATACGGAACGGAATTGAATTGCAACACGCTGATCTGAACTTTGAAGCGCCAAGAAATTGGTAAGTTTCCGAAAAATACATTTATTTATTTAATAATTATTATTGACCCGACACTAATGTGAAGATGAACAGATGTTCATTTTTACATATTGAATACATCTAGACTGGTTAGAATCAGGAAAATAGGGGAAAATGGATTGATTATACAAAATCATAAACAGGATCCTGGAATTATTTGATTGAATTTCGAAAATTGCGTCTGAATGTCCTTCCGTTACCGTGGAATTGCCCCACTGCAGTTCGCCAGTTGCAGTCGCAAAATAATAATTAATGGCATTAATGCACACATCCTGGCCCAATGACCAGAACAATGGTGATGATCCTCTCAAGTGGACAATTTACATGCAATTTAAACTTATACGCTTAAGATAAACATACAGTTCATACACTCGTTCTGTTCAACGGTTGATCACTATGTTTTTAGGATGCATCGGTAAGCAAAACAGGGTTGAGGCCGACGAAGGGGTAGAACAGGGCTAATGGGAGGCGTGGGTATGCTGACTTTGTCGGCCTTCTAGTTTTTGTATGTTATTTTTCGAGGGGAAAAAAGATACAACCAATTACCTTGTTAATACCCTAAAATAGTTTTGCAAATTATTGTTTTGATTTCCTTTGGGGCTCATTCCAGCAAAATGTGAACCATCACACAGCATGTGTGCACGATACATTGTTCCATTGAACACAACAATTTATTTCCATTATATTTTGTTCCACAAACTGCATTTTCAATGTAAGAATTAGTGTATGCCTATATGGGACATTATGTGTGTTTATGTGCGTATGTTTGTTAACATGTATATGTGCATGTGGATGAATATCTAAACCCCAAATTGATAGATTTTGTAATCACCCCATCCAGCTTGAATGATTTCCACTCCAGAATGAGAGTTAAAACAACATTAACTCTGCATTAGGAGTGGATTCCACTCCAAACGAAGTGGTCACTAATATGGCTCCCTAAGGAGTGAACAAGGGAGTGGATCTTAACTCCCTTAAAGAGTGGACAATTTCCACTCTAGTTTGGAGTGAAAAGGGGGTCAACTCTGGGTTAGGAGTGGATTCCACTCCAAACGAAGTGGTCACTAATATGGCTCCCTGGGGGGTGAACAATGGAGTGGATCTCAACTCCTTAAAGAGTGGACAATTTCCACTCTAGTTTGGAGTGAAAAGGGGGTCAACTCTGGGTTAGGAGTGGATTCCACTCCAAACGAAGTGGTCACTAATATGGCTCCCTAAGGAGTGGACAAAAGAGTGGATTTCCACTCCAAAACATTAAGAGAGTATGTCTGGGAGTGAGAGAACCAGGAAAGCTGACAAAACACTTGATCCTTTGCACAATTGTCCGTCGTCTATACTGAAGTAGGCAGTTATTGACCATTTTAAACTTTATAAGTCACTGCGAGTCCTACGATTTTGGAGTTAGAGCTCCGTTAGAGCTAGAGGCATTCATAGTGAAGGCACTTGATGAGGAATCGAATTAACTTTCCTTACCCCTTGCATAATACGCGGTGTTGCATGAAAGTACTATATTCCCCGGTAAATAGAAGCATCTTCACATGATTAGAGGCTCCATTTTCCATTTGACTATGCCGACAGAGATCCCCACCAATAGAGTAGACAAGTCGACGCGTCCTCTCACATGTTTCCACCTTATGGCCAAATCCAGAAAACAGCAAATAAAAACCCATGACTTCATGAGGCAATTCCGTGTTGGCTCTCTTGTCCGACTCATAAGCTGTGCCTGAACAAGTATTAAAGCTGATTCCTTAAAAGTCGTTAGTATCACCAGGCACAATTACTAAGCTGTGTCTTTCGACTGGTCACCTGTACCCAATCAGTGTGCCCAGTTCTCATCAGCTAGTTCATCATATTTCTATATATAAAAAAAGTTGTGTTTGCATAATTATTCGTGTGACTAAACGCCTTTGATCTCATGATCTCAATATTTCACCAGATCATTACCCTCACTTATTGCATGCAGCCACCCAGTTCGGCCCTCCGGTTCTTGAGATATAGTCATAAACATGTACACACTGTCAGCCATTTTGAAAAAGGGGCGCCCATAGCCACCAGAGGACAGTTCCTAGTTGGCTCAATATCCAAATTCGCTTAGAATGGTCAAGTAAGTCTACATATGTGTCAAATTTGGCGCTTTGATCATATATGCACGATCGATTCGCTAATCTGCCCCACCAATAATATCATAATGCTTTCATAATGTCATAAACTATGTGTTATAACTTTGAGGCTTTACTTACAACAATCCTAATCCAAAATAATAACATTCTCATTCCAAAACTCTTCATAAAACATGTAGTATAGTTTTCTTAATTCACCAATGGCTATACAGTACCAATGTGTACCAGTTCAGTTTATATTCTAGTTCTACAATGGCAAATGGAGACATAACTCGTTTCTTTTGTTAATTTGTTTTACTGTTTTGAGGTTTATTTATTGATTTTCATTCGATATGTATTTCAAATTATAATTAATGGGACTTAGTAACATTCTCCAAATCCTCAAAACTTACTTGGAACTCTAATGGTTCACTCATACTTTGTCATATTCATATTAAAGGGATAATTGAGTTCTGGTAAAGAGAGTACAGTTTTGGTCAAACTGAATTTTAGTAAGCAAAACCTGCACCATTACATTACAAACTAATAGTTATAACACCACCATGCTCGAAAGGAATACAACATTACAAATGACTAAGTAAAAAGCCTGCTATCATTCAAAGAGAGCCGTTAAAACTCAAGAGGGCGCTCTATAAACACTCAGCCGGTTTCAGCCATTTAAAATAAAATATTGTGCATTTAATATTTTGTTGAAACAGTGATTAGATAGATAAATAATCAACAACTATCTAAATACCTCTTATGTAAATTGTTTAAAAGAGGAAGCATTTTAAAAATATTTTTAACGGCTAGTTCAAAATTGTCGAATATTTGTGGGGCCCCACATTTATTACAAATGGTTATGTTTATGGATATTTCAGCCATTTCTGAACCGATTTAGATCAAATAAAGTTTATTCTGTCATTAAAATTGTATGCTCTTTCGAATTTGACACTCAGTTTTTAATTATCTCACAAAAATTTATTTTGTGTAGCGCTCTCTATACCAAAACTCAACTATCCCTTTAACAATAAAAGCACGGGACAGGTTTCGGTTTTTCAAATTACCATTTTGTTTAAAAGATAGTTACGATTGAAGTGTGCAGATGTTAAACTGTCTATGGGAACATTTAAGCCGTGTACAAAGTAAGTGCATTGAGTTAGTGAATATCACTTTGCACTATTGCTCATTTCTCGGCCAAAAAACATGTTTGTGGACATATCAGATCACACCAATACACATTTCTATTAATCGCTCATCACTTGTTTGCACTTGTCAACAAAGTTACTAGATCCCTTTAAGGTTTTACAGCTGGAAAAAAAATGATATAGTGTTTTGTATGTTTCAAAATTCCCAGGCATTGTACACACAAATGAATGGGAAACTGCAGTTTTATTGTATTTTGTGTGTGTGACATGTAATCCTAAAACGACCCGTGACATCACAACCGTAGCCGCGACGCACGTTTATTTGGCATCAAAATATGCGCAAGACGCTAAGGTAAAGGGTCACAAAGCGACGCGGTGTGAGAATTTCGCGCTTCGGAGTAATCGCCAAAGGGGGCCAAGTTAGCCCACCAACCTTTGTAGGGTCTCAGTGTGAAGCGTCCTCTTAGCGCACTGTTAAAACGCTGTGTGAACAAATTCAACAACTTGTTCAAATTTTTCAACAACCGCTGTTTAACATATGAACCATCCAACTGTTGTTGAAAACATTCAACAACCCCAGTTGTTTAAAGTTTACACAACTGGTGTTTTAATTTGTTCTACAACTGTTGTTTATAACCCAAAGACCCCCGGTTCGAATCCTACCCTTGCAGCTTTTACATCTTGTTTTGTATTTGCTATTTCAACAACGGGATTGTTGAAATTTATTCTAAACAACAGTTGTAGAACATTTTAAAAACAACAGTTGTTTAGAATAAATTTCAACAATTCCGTTGTTGAAATAGCAAATACAAAACAAGATGTAAAAGCTGCAAGGGTAGGATTCGAACCGGGGGTCTTTTGGTTATAAGTCTCACTATCTACCGACCGCGCGTTCTCGGTTCGCTTGGTTTGTGGAGGGACAAAAGAGGTTTTGACGCTGTGACTTTGCGGTCGAAACTATCACGTGATTTAACACGCGCTTGAACAATGGCTGCTTAACACAGACTTTCATTGTACACCTAAAGTTGTATGAAAAGATTTAACAACTATTTTTACACGCCGTTTTTGTACACAGCGTTTTAACAGTGCGGGGCCACATTTAAAGTGATGTCTTGATTTGTACTCACTTAATCGGGTACAACCAAATGAGAAAAGATATAGCCTACCTCGCAAAAGCCTACCAAATAAAACCTACTAAATTAAAACATGATTATAAGACAATTGTAAAATTAGATTGGCTCACAGTCAAATGCATAAATATGCGCCTATATTTCGTTTGTTATGGTTGTATTCCTAGCATTTGCTGTGTTTATTTTTATTTTTCATTATTTTTGTTCAATCCTTTATATCCTTTACAGCAATATCAACATGTAAAGGTAGCACACCGAACTTGCGAAACACCAATTACAAACGTTATCATAACTTTTTGAAATTGCTCTTTTCAAGTCATGCAGAAATGCAATTAGCGTGACACTGTGATTGTCCTTGCAACTTGTCGGTGATACAAAAATCGCATTGCATTACGAAACGGTAATCACCGAACTGCTTGTTTGTAACGTAGTACATATGATAGTTGATGTAATAGTTAGGAAAAAAATATTTCAATACAAACAATGAATTACAAACACCTCATACTGCAAAATGAACAAATATGTCTACATTTCTTGCAGAACTATGTAAATATTGGTCATTGACCTCCATCTTGTCAATTTCCCAAAATGTGTTGTATTGTATGACGAGTTTTTGTTATTCTTGTAATACTTGTGGTTAAAATATTCACGGTTCGATTGCTAGTTGTAGTTGTCATTCGGTAGTATTTGTCTTGCATTTATTTAGTTTGACGCTTGTTATTGTTACTCATTCGTCACTCCTTTTACAAATAAGGCCTAAAAGGTAAACTTTAGAGCAATACGAAGTGACAAAAAGCATGTAAACGTGCAACGTGCTGGTGAGACACAAATCAGACGAATTAGCACGTCTGAAAAAAGCGTTCCATGTTTTAGATAGTACGTCAAGAGGGCACGTACATTATCTACCTGCGATAGGCCTGTGAAGAATATCTGAAAGATAGAAAATTGTCTTTTCTACAAAACAAGGATGCGATGATAGGTGAAAATGGCGTGTGACTGCTAGCAACAGCTCAGCATCATTGATATAGAGTGACTGCATTCAGGACACAGGGACCCGTAGTATCAAACTCCCCTAATATCAAATGATTCCCAAGGCTAGTTGGCACTGTTGATCATGTTCACTAATATTGTGTATATCTAGTAATATCTTTGTTCATGGCCCAAGTGTAGCGGGCCCCGGGGGGAGGGGGGTACTCCCTATACCTGGCAATATAGGTATGTGCCCCTCCCCCCCCCCCCCCCCAAGACCCATTTTTGCAGCTCAATGTTTTGTTCAGGAGATCCCCAAAATCATAAATATCAGTCGTTCCGCCCGTTCCGCCCGTTCCGCTAGAAAATGTTTTATTATCGATATAAAGCAAACATAGTCTTCTCGATGTGAGTGACTGTCATGTTATTTTTTTAAGATGCAATTTTAGGGTCTAAAACGAAGAAAATCCAGAGTGGGCAAGAATAAGTGCAATGTTATGTTTTAATGTCGTGGCCTTTAGCTACCACAGAGCGTTGATCACTGCCACGTGACAGTTGTTCTTTGTCTGTTGGTGCTTTTTGTATGTGCGGGTGGGAGAGGGCTGAAGTCTGTTGCCCATATAGCTATAATCATATCTTTACTTTCCTTTATTCAAGTATATACTAAGGTCTGTTTTTTTTTTTTTACGGATGCGTACGTTCAATAATTTACGTTAAGTAACAGTTACGTCTAAGACCACATTTAGAGTCACCATCCGATAGATGCAGCCCAGATTCCAACTGTTGATCAGGGGCGATAAGTGCGAAGAGCGGAGCTCTGATCATCACTCGACCCCAGAACACCTCTTCAGCACACGACCTACCCGGGATCGAGCTAGCCTCGTTTAAATAACCATAACACAACAGTAACACCCCCCCCCCCCCTCCCTTACCTACCCTACATGCAGGCGCGCCGGAAGCAGTTTTGGATTGGGGGGGCAAAACCCTAAGGGGGCTCACGATTTATGTCTTTAGGGGCTCATGCCCAACCGCACTCACAGGCAGTGGCGTAGCGACGGGGGGGGGGGCAGGGGCGGATCTAGCTTTTTGCTAAGGGGGGGGGGGGGTTTGACCCAATGACGATGCGGAGCATCGTCCAGCCACAATTTTGTTTTTTGCTATTTTGAACCCCCCTTAGTGATTTGTTCACCTTTTTTCACTTTCGTCCACGAGCCGCGAAGCGGCGATTTTTTTTTGCTATTTTGAATCCCCGTAAGTGATTTTTGTTCACCTTTTTTCACTTTCGTGCTCAAGCCGTGAATTATTTTCGCTATTTTGAACCCCCGTAGGTGATTTTTTTTTCACTTTTTGTTTCACTTTTTTTCACTGATACATTTTCACTTGGCAGCCCAAGGGGGGGGGGGGGTTGAACCCCCTAACCCCCCCCCCCCCCCCGTAGATCCGCCACTGGAGGGGGGGGGGCACCCCCCAATAATTTGGAAAAAACAATAGAAAACATAAGGGGACATTTTTTTGAAAAACAAAGAAATACATAAGGTGTGCCCCCCCCCCCCCCCCCCCCAATAATTTTGCGTAGACCACTGCTCAAAGGGTTGCCATCTTCGAGTCAGAGGTGACATTGCGAGGATAAAGCGACTAATTAGCAGGGGGGAGCAAAGTAACTGAGCGGTGTCCCCCCCCCCCCCCCCCCCCCCCTCCCATGGTAGGGAGCTTTTGCATTTTGGGACTTGCAATCGGGTGCATAAAAACATGATCCAACAACATAGCGTACAGCCAAAAATGAGCCCCGAGGGAGCGAAGCGACCGAGGGCTGGGGCCGAGCTAGAGGGGGGTGGGTTTGGGAGGGGGTATCCCCCTCCCACGGGAAAGATTTTGCATTTATATACTTGAAATGGTGCAATCTGGTGCATAAAACATAAACAATATGCCACATTTGTATGATCCAACATCATAGCTTACAGCCAAAAATGAGTCCCGAGGGAGCGAAGCGACCGAGGGCTGGGGCAGAGCCAGACGGGGAGGGTTTTGCATTTATTTACTTTAAATGGATGTATAACTTAGATTCTAAATGTTATAATTAACAAGTATTGGCTGATACATACCATGTTTTCTTTTCCTTTTTCTTTCTTTTCTTTTTTTTTTTGAGGGGGGGGGGGGCTTTTTGGGGGGCAAAAACGCGTTTTTGCCCCCCCCCCCCCACTTTTTGGATTGGGGGGGGGGGGGGGGGGGGGGGGCGGCCGCCCCCCCCTGCCCCCCCACTTCCGGTGCCTATGATAATATATACAGAGTAATAGTATTCTGGTCACTAGCTATAGTTGACAAGTTCTGTGTCTGGGAGAAGAAAAAAATGTAGTACGGGTAAAAGATAATTATGGTAATACTACACGATGATATTTTCATATTTAGTTATACAACATTATGTCGTGGGAAGTTGTCGATACAATTTGAAAGAGTGCATTCCCAATTGCTATCTTCAAAGAGCCATAGTTTTGTTTTTCTTACCCGATTAATATTCACCCATTTTATTACAATCGTCAAATAACGAAAACAACGGTTTGACCGGGTTTCATTGTCCTTAATTAAAGAAAAACTATATCCTTTTCAAAACTACTGAAAATTACATGTCATGCAGGAAATGGGACAATTATATAGCTATAATTATTCTGCATTGTTTCATATTATAAGTGGCCAACATTAAAATATATAGTCCGACCTTTCAGTTTCAATGACTAAAACAACAACAAATTGTTGCGACAATCATCAAAATGAAGTATATATTATTATCATCTTATAGTTAGAAAAAAAATCATATTTTCTGGAAAATTATGTGGTTTTGCTTTCATAATCATTACACAATCATTATGCGCAATAATAATTATTATATGATATAAAAAACATTATTTATAATTTCCCCAAAGCATACATCGACATAGAAGAGACGTTTCTTTGCACAGATTATAGATAATTGCAAATCTCATGACTTTCACGATCAATTTTGCAGAGACGACGCAGAAAAGTTATCTGATATACAAACAAATGTTATCAACTACAAATAAAAAGAAATCTGCAACCGTGAAACAAAACAAATTTCGTTAAAATAAAAACTGTAAAAAGGAAAGAAATTGACAGTCCTTGACTGTTCGGAATACACGATGGTGAATATCAACAATACTACCACCCTCAGTGACGGTATGGACCTCGAGAACTATTTTTTTTGGTGCTATTTTGAACCCCCGTAAGTGATTTCTGGTCACTTTTTTTTTTACTTTCGTCCACGAGCCGTGAATTATTTTCGCTATTTTGAACCCCCGTAGGTGATTTTTTTTCACTTTTTGTTTCACTTTTTTCACTGATACATTTTCACTTGGCAGCCCAAGGGGGGGGGGGGGGGTTAAACCCCCTAACCCCCCCCCCCCCCCCCCCGTAGATCCGCCACTGGAGGGGGGGGGGCACCCCCCCCCCCCCCCCCCAATAATTTGGAAAAAACAATAGAAAACATAACGGGACATTTTTTTGAAAAACAAAGAAATACATAAGGATTGCCCCCCCCCCCCCCCCCCAATAATTTTGCGTAGATCACTGCTCAAAGGGTTGCCATCTTCGAGTCAGAGGTGACATTGCGAGGATAAAGCGACTAATTAGCAGGGGGGAGCAAAGTAACTGAGCGGTGTCCCCCCCCCCCCCCCCCCCCCCCCCTCCCATGGTAGGGAGCTTTTGCATTTTTGGACTTGCAATCGGGTGCATAAAAACATGATCCAACAACATAGCGTACAGCCAAAAATGAGCCCCGAGGGAGCGAAGCGACCGAGGGCTGGGGCCGAACTAGAGGGGGTGGGTTTGGGAGGGGGTATCCCCCTCCCACGGGAAAGATTTTGCATTTATATACTTGAAATGGTGCAATCTGGTGCATAAAACATAAACAATATGCCACATTTGTATGATCCAACATCATAGCTTACAGCCAAAAATGAGTCCCGAGGGAGCGAAGCGACCGAGGGCTGGGGCAGAGCCAGACGGGGAGGGTTTTGCATTTATTTACTTGAAATAGTGCAATTTGGTGCACGTCACACAAACAGCTAGAGCAATAACAGTCGACACATGAACTACGTGGACCGGTACAGAACAACCCACCGCAGACGTACCATACCCAAGTTACACAACAAACTGAGATTATTTATTTGCGCGCGAAGCGCGCAGCGAAAACTTTAAATGGATGTATAACTTAGATTCTAAATGTTATAATTAACAAGTATTGGCTGATACATACCATGTTTTCTTTTCCTTTTTCTTTCTTTTCTTTTTTTTTTGAGGGGGGGGGCTTTTTGGGGGGGCAAAAACGCGTTTTGCCCCCCCACTTTTTGGATTGGGGGGGCGGCCGCCCCCCCTGCCCCCCCACTTCCGGCGCCTATGCCTACATGCCCTTAACAGCACTCCTTACTTCATAACCGAGAGTAGTTTCAACATATCTTCTTGAACATTATACGACTTTCGTAGTTAAGCAAATAAAGAATACTAACCATAGCGACATCAGACATCATGTTTACCACCCCCCCCCCCCCCCCCCCCCCAAGGTTATAGAACAACGAATCTTATGGGCACAATGGTGTCAGTCTGGCCTCATAGTCATTATGCCCCCTTAGATTACTGAACGCCCTTCCTGACCCCTTCTCCTATTACTTGGTCATATATTTGATTAATTATTTCGCTTATTTGGTTGAAACCGATTTCATTAATTGACACACAGCTGAATGCACACTAACAATGGCGCGCGTATTACTCGTTATTCGATGCTATGACATGATGACGGACAGTAAGTGCGATTTATCAGACACTGACTTGGTAAAAAATGACAAAAATGGGAACCTGACATGGTGTCACTCACAACGCCCTAAAACAAAAACTACACTCGTTTTTATTGGAAAAGACACCCTCTGATGGACATAATCATTTTGTTACTATATGTTGGGAAGTGCCCCGTTCTGTTTTTTGGGGGGCCACCCTGTATGTTAAATACAAAGCTACAAACCATGTTCATTAACATAACTTATGTATCTTGAGTATGTCAATTCAAAACACAACTACGGTAACATAAACAGCAAGAAACGTAGTGGCTTTTTTTTATAATACTAGACGGGCTAATCGTCGCTTTCATGTCTCACCGACAAGTAGCAAGTTCGTTAACAGTGCTGATATATTTGAAAATTATAGATCGTGTGAAATGTGTGCATGCTTTTTGGCGCTGACTATCTTTCAAACCTTAACCGTTTCGACCCTATTCGTTAATGTTTGCGGAGGAACACATAAATAACAATGCCAAACGCATTCAAACTAAATAATAGAAACACTACCGCATAATATCTCCAACTAGCAATCAAACTGTGCAGGTGTGAGCCGCATGTATTAATTAGGGATCTAGTAACTTTGTTGACATGTGCAAAAAGTGATGAATAGTTGATACAATATAATTATATTGTTGTTATATGATATGTCCACTGGGTGTTGTGTAAAAATTGTAAGTTAAATGGACGTTATATGGCGTAATCCCTTTAAGTCCTTTAAAGAGAACAGAAACCAACACGTTTACAATAGGCCTACAAGGTTTTTGAGGATTGAAAGAACAAGGCCGTCATTCCCAATATTTACATGGTTCTGCAAGATCACTTCTGTTTATTTGCTCTCGGAGGCAGTATCATTTGCATGTGATTGTATGCATTGAAATTGAATTAATTACTTCTATTCTTCTTTCATAAGCCACAAGTCAGATACCTAAAAGGAAACAACAACAACAACAACAGTTCGGTGATTAATATCCATTGGTGCAATTGAGTACGAGTACGTGTTCAAGTGTGAAGGCACGTACTGGTATTATTAGTTTAGCAGGCGTGAGTATCGTCTGCTTCATAATCAACCACAAGTTGATTTATGAATAATGTTATTTATTTATTTCATATATTTATACATTTATACGGAATAACCTGACTTTATAGCATTCAAATAAATAATCAAAACACTATATACCTACATTTACATCATATACAATAAATCCACTTTTAACCCGTTCACTACGATATTCTGAAATCTCCATATACTTTGTACACAACCCACTCGGTTCCCATAGTCAATGGGTTAAATGTTTAATAAGTGAGCTTAAAATACACATTGTAAAAGTTGTGTGATGTGTATGTTTATACAATAATATAAAAACATAAAAACATAATATATCTTAGATACAAAACTACACACCATGTCCATTAATATTACTTACAAATCTTAATTATGTCAGTACAAAACACAACATAAACAGCAAGAAACGTATTGGCTTGTTTATTATAATGGACGTGTTAATCGTCGCTTTCATGTCTCACCGACAAGTAGCAAGTTCGTTAACAGTGCTGATATATTTGAAAATTATAGATCGTGTGAAATGTGTGCATGCTTTTTGGCACTGACTATCTTTCAAACCTTAACCGTTTTTACCTTATTCGTTACTGTTTGCTTAAAGGGGTACTTCAGTTTTAGTAGAGAGGGCGCTGCACAACACAATTTTTTTTTGTGAGGTAATGAAAAACTGAGTGTCGAATTTGAAAGAAAATGCAATTTTAATGGCAGAATAAACTTTATTTGGTCAAAATCGGTTCAGAACTGGCTGAAATATCAATAAATATATCCGATCGTAATAAATTTGTGCCCCAAATTTATTCGATGATTTTAAACAAAAAAATAATAAATGCTTTCACTTTTTCAAAAATTTACAAAAGCGGTTTTTAAATAGTTGTTGATGATCTCTCTATTTAATCAATTTTTCAACAAAACATCACATGCATAATTTTGTATGAAAAATGGTGGAAACCAATGCCTTTTTAGAGAGCGCCCTCTTGTGTTTTATTGGCTCTTTTTTTAATGATAACAGGCTTTTTACTTAGTCGTTTGTAATTTTGTATACCTTTCGAGCATGGTGGAGTTATATCTATTAGTTTGTAATGTTACTGTGCAGGTTTTGGTTACTAAAGTTCAGCCTTACCAAAACTTAACTACCCCTTTAAGGAGGGACACATACATAACAATGTCAAACGCAGACAAACTAAATAATAGAAACACTACCGCATTATATCTCCAACTAGCAATGAAAAATGCAGATTTGAGCCACATGATATTAGAGAATAATACCAACAACAATAGGACCACAATGTGTTTTGTGGATTAAAAAGACAAGGACGTCATTCCCAATGTTTACACGGTTCTGGAAGATCATTTCTGTTTATTTGCCGTCTGTGGCAGTATCATTTGTATGTGATTGTATGTATTGAAATTGAATTACTTACTTCTATTCTTCTTTCATAACCCACAAGTCAGATACCTACAAGAAAAGAAAACTACAACAACAAGAACAATTCGGTGATTAATATCCCGTGGTGCAATTCAGCGGGAGCACGTATAAAATGTGAAGGCTTCATATCCAACAAAAAGTTGGCTTATGTATTATTTTATTTATCTATTTTATATATTTATACAGAGTAACCTGATTTTAGCATTTTAAAAATAGTCAAAACACTATATACCTACATCTATGTTACAAACAATAAATCCACTTTAAATGGTTTAATAAGTGAGCATAAAATACAAATCGTCAAAAAGAATGGAATGTGTATGTATACAATTAAAAACCTAAAAGCACAATACACGTTAGACTGCCGTCCCAAGGAAAAAGGTAGTATCTACACGATTCAGCGTTTTCTAGAAACTGAGATATTGACCCTTTTGTGTTTTTGCCACAGCCGCTCGGAAATAATAAACTTGTGAAGATATCTTAAGTGTGTGATTAAAGGCTATATAGGTGTCTATTTTTCTTCATACATGAACAATTGAATTTTCCGTTTAATTTTGAGATTTTCATGAAAATGTAGATACTTTGGGAAAATCCATGGTTCGTGACCGATTTCCCCAAGGAAAAAAGCAGTATCTACATAGAAATTCGGAGGGTGTTAAATTATGCCTTACGTTATGGATAAAACAATCGAAAATGTTTCGGATATATTCTGTATGTACTATTAACATACTTTAAAGGGAAAAAAGTTTGATTAATTAAAAAGCGCCCTCTCTAGGCGAGTCACACTTTTCTTTAAAAAAGGACTTATTGGCCCATATTTCCGCAATGAAAGAAAATACGAAGCATGAATTGTATTCATTAACCACGCAAAAATGATTGTTTATACATTTGTTATAAAAGTGTATAAGTTAGAGTTAAAACAAAACTTTGAAATGATAAAGAGCGCCCTCTCTTATCAAGTCTTAAGTTACTTTAAATATGGAATAATGCATGTTACAGGCTCCCAACACGGTGCGTGATCGATTTCCCCAAGGAAAAACCAGTATCTACATAGAAATTTGGAGGGTGATGAATTATGCCTTATGTTATGGATAAAACAATTCTTACTAATCCATGCTGGCACTGAAGAGCTTAATTTAGTAGAAGATTAGGACTGCATTACTGTACATACATGACTCAATTGCATGTATGTGGGTCATTCTTCGATAAGTGTATATTTTCGACCATCGTGAGGTCGTGAAAATCAAAACTGTTTCTCCACTTTCTTTCTGTGTGTTTAATATATGTTAACATCTGTAGATTAGGGAAATATTGTTTGGCGCGATCTTTAATGGGGCTATGTAATATTTTTTGGGGTTTTATTAACATGTACACTGTTAATGCGTCATCTCCGTCACAACATTTTTGCACAACTAGATCGTCGCATTTTAACTGAAGAACATAATTCACTTCTTATTCAATCTTTGTTTGGAAAGAAAGGGTGACTGTGAAAAGAAAAAAAAACATTGGTCAACCATAATCACATTTGTTTTCTCTAGAGCCACCATTTATACTTGCCTTGCTGAATAAATAGTGAATTTTGCCAAATAGTTTTGCTTTCAATCAGTGTGATGAAATTTTCTCAGGAAATTAGGATGAAGAGAGGTACATGATTATGAGTAAATAGATCTCTAAAAATACCAATACCAATATTTTTTACCAGAGTTTAATCTTTGTTGAAATTTATGCATTTGAACTCAGCGTGACGGAGATGACTGACGCGTGACGGAAATGACTGAAGCGTGTATTTAACATGTTTAAGAATACATTATAATCACATGTTATATAATAATCTAAAATTCATGCAAACTAAGCTTTGTCATAGAATATTAATCAATTTTGAACAACATTGTGTGTCAATTAACTGAGTTGACAATCCAACTAAAACTCATCATCTCAGTCACAAAAGAGCCGTGACGGAGATGACGCGTGACGGAGATGACTATCAGACACATTTAAAGCGCCGATAGCTAATGGCAATGTATTTAATACAAATGAGCGATAGTGATGTATGGTTGTTCCGTGGGCACATTCATACAAATGATTAGAAATTCAATCTAACATCTTTATCTAGCTAATATCAATCGTTCGGAGATGATAATCATCATCTCCGTCACGAAAAAAAACGTGACGGAGATGATGCGTGACGGAGATGACATTCAGACACATTTAAATCGCTGATAGCTTATAGCAATGTATGCAATACAAATAAGCGATAGTGTTGTATAGTTGTTCCGCGGGCACATTCATACAAATGATTAGAAATTCAATCTAATATCTTTATCTAGCTAATATCAAGCGTTCGGAGATGACGCTTAATAAAGGTACGGACCTGGTTTTTGACAAAGATCTCAAAAAAACAATGTTACTTACCTATAGACCGGGGAAAAAACGTGTCTCTTCTTTCTACTACCTAGTCACCCGACATGTTGCCACCACGATCACTCAAATTTAGCATATTTTTGTACCGTAGATGACGGACTCAAAATGCGTGACGGAGATGACGCAAAATATCGGGACACACAAAACAGATTCCTTTTTTCTTTTTTTCTTTTTTATCGTTGCATGTGTGCGTATTTAATCTTGGTATTCGTAGTCAACTCATAAAATTGAATTTATTAAGGTATATTAGGACAACAAATATGCATCTTTTTTGAAATGCTATATTATGATATTTTTACATGATGCCATCGTGACATGCGATTTTGAGGGGGGTGGAACATTAAAAAAAATAATATAAAAAAAAGTATAAGAGTTATCACTTTACTTTTTTTTGTATTAGTTGAATTTTTACTTACTTGTAAGTCAACACAAAGAGATAACAACAAAAAAGCTTTAATTCTTTTTCTATGCGACACCAAAGTAGCGGGACGCAAAACTATACACTTATCGAAGAATGACCCATGTATGCGTTAAAATCACATGCCATTAACACACTGCACAGCATCATATGCCGTGCGCAGTCAGTCTGTGCATTGTGTGAATGTGGCAGAGGTACACGCACTTTCATGCATACTTGAATAGCCTTTGTCACAAACTCTGCGCTTTATAGAAGAATGTTGGTCGTATTGCAAAATGCACTTATATGTTAAATTTGCTTCAATATTTAGTTTTTCGCAATTCATATACGTAGTGAAATTTGTTCATACAATATATAATTATTATAAATGCGCATTATTCATATTGTCTGCTTATAAATAATTGGTTTGTCTTGTGGCGAGACTAGCTGTGTAGATACTGCTTTTTTCCTTGGGGAAAGTGGAGGTTGACTGTAGATACTGCGTTTGAGGGTTGGGAAAAAATGGTGTTCCCAAATTTTTTTCAGAAAACTGAATGTATCACATGAAAGAGCATTGTTTAATATTAGTATTTTTCTGCAAAAAAGAGAAAATCAACAAAAATGTCAGATACTGCTTTATGCATATTAATTATGTCAGTTCAAAACACAACTCTAAGATATAACTATAACAGCAAGAAACGTAGTGGTTTTATTTTATAATACTGGACGTGCTATTCGTCGCCTTCATGTCTCAACGACAAGTAGCAAGGGTGTTAACAGTGCTGATGTAATACAAATTAGGTTGAGTGAAATGTGTGCATGCTTTTTGGCACTGACTATCTTTCAAACATTAACCGTTTCGACCTATTCGTTAATGTTTACTACAGGGGGAACACATAAATAACAATGCCAAACGCAGTCAAACTGAATAATATCAATAGTACCGCATAACATCTCCAACTAGTAATCAAACCATGCAGATTTGATTCTCAGGTATTTAGAGAATAACACCAACACGTTACAATAGGCGTACAAGGTTTTTTGAGCATTGAAAGGCCAATAACGTCATGCAAGATCATTTCTTTGTATTTGCTCCATGAGGCAATATCATTTGTATGTCATTGTAAGTATTGCAAATTAATATCCTATGGTGCAACTGAGTAGGAGCACGTAACTGTGAAGGACAAGTACTGGCTTGTTTGTTCCAGCAGACGTGCTTATTTTCTGCCTTATGCTTACCGACAAGTTGATTTTGTTATTATTGTAATTAATGTATTTTATCACAAATTTATAAGGAGTAACCTGTTTTTAGTATGTTCATGTATATATAATACACAAATGGTAAAATTATCAATAATCGATAGAAAAGTTAAAGTTGGTCTTCCACAGGCCTGGGCTCTGTATTTTTAAAATATGGAGTACATTAAATTATACCTAATATATATAAATCATCTTTATTTATTCAAATCAATCGAATGTGGACCCCTCCATTTTTAGTGGACCCCTCTTGTTTCCAATATGTATATCTCTATTTTGTATAAATTGTAATAATTCATTTGTAATGTTTTGTTGGAAGCAAGAATAAAATTGAATTGAATTGAATTGAAATGTTACAAAGAAGGGTTAAAACCCAGGTCCATGGCAGAAGTTGAAAATAAATCCGCATTCTGCAATTGGCAGGGTGAATTTGATATTGTATATTACATACAATATATCCACTTAAATTATTCTAATACGCTAGTTTAAAATACATATTGAAAAATAGCAATGGAATGTGTTTGTAAAACATACAATTACAAACCTAACATTGTTATATACAAAACAACACACCATATACATTAACATTATTTAAATATCTAAATCATGTCAGTTCAAAAATCAGCTGATACAAACAATAAACACGTTATTGTAGGAGGCTAAAATTACACATGTATAATAATACTGATCTCTTCGTCAATTGGTTTATTATCTACTTTTATTTAAGACAAAGTATTTATGTGCATCTTTTCCCTTTACTTGTGTCTGAATGACTTTGATTTTGGATATTCCTTTCAATATGAACAATACTATATATACCCAGTAAATTTTTCCTTTTACACGTTTTTGTATGTTTGTATTATTTACTTTTACTTGAATATTATACATCAGACAGTTATACACAGTTTGTTAATTTACCTGCCTGACTGGGCAAGTCAGATAAAATCTTTCTCATAGAGTATTGCCTTTAAGTATGAATGCTTAATCAATAGGCTTTTTTTTTTGGAAATCAGTAACAACTGTTGTATTCCTTTACGTGAACAAGAGTGTTTAATTTCATAAGTTGTCTTCATTTAAATATATATATCAATTTCTTTGAATTCGTGCATGCGTGACCTTGAAACTGTAACTGTTCAATTTATTTTCATTTTCATTTTAATTTATTTTGGCAAAACTCCGTTTCACCTCTTCATCCTTTTGGCTTTATTATTGTTTTCGATTTGTGAAGGAAAATAAAAATAAATTAATGCTTTGACCATTACAACTCCAGGCTATACATTTGTGCGGTTTACGCAAGCATGACTCCACCAAAGAGAGTGTCAGTTCGCACCAAACATATAGCCACAACAACCAGTTTCTAGCACGAACCAGCCCCGGAACTTCGGGGAGCTTCTAATCTGCCATTCCACCAATCCACAAGACAAGCAAAGCGGCCGCTGCATCGCATGCCACTGTGACTCCCTTTCCTTTTGAAATATTTTTAAAGGGATCTACTAACTTTGCTGACATGTGCAAAAAGTGATAAGTGGTTGATACAATGTATATACTTGCTGTTATCTGATATGTCCACTGGGTGTTGTCTGAAAATTTCAAGTTAAATGGACGTTATATGGCCGAGTAATGAGGAAAAATGCAAAGTACTATTCACTAACTCATTGCACTCATTTTGTACACGGTTTTCGCGGTCCAGTGGATAATTCAACATCTGAACACTTCAATCGTAAATATCTTTTTAACGAAAAGGAAATTTGAAAACCGAAACCTGTACCATGCTTTTATTTTAAATACGAATACAACAAGGTATGAGGGAACCGCTAGAATTCCAATTGGATTTTGAGGATTTGGACAATGATACTAAGTCCCTTTAAAGACTGAGGCAGGGAATTATTCTGCTTCCAATCAAAAGAGGGCAGTAAAACCTACACCCAACTCTGATCTAAAAAGGACAGTTGGTAGTCCTAGAAAGGACTGTTGATAGTCCTAGAAGGACTGTTGGTATTGCGAGGAGAGAGTGGATGGTAGGAGGGGCTCGACGTTTCGAATAGGTTGACTATCCGTCGTCAGGAGTGGGGATCTTGTTGTTGTTGTTATTAATTTTAATTGGCGTTGCATTCAAAAGAATATATTACGCCAAACGTTGCTTTTATTTTTTTATTTTCATAATTAAATTATCAAAAACTCAATTTTAAAATTAAAGAAAGAAAAAAAAGAAGAAAAAAATCTGTCCAATACACTGATCCACTCAACCTACAAACCGCTTTCTAAAGGTATAATCCTGCCAACCCGGCTATGTATGTTTTAATAGCAGGCTTCTCGGCACAAGGCCTAGGCCACTCATATACACAGAATGCAGGCGGGGGTGTATGGTACCAGAAACATTACTCCAAAAATGTAAACAATAATATATTTATAAACAATATTTTTCACATACGGTACTATTAGCACTTTCATTTGGAGCTTAATATAAAGTTAGTTTAACCCGTCACCAGTTAGTGTGCAAAAAATAAAAAAACAACATACACATATTATACGGTATTCATAACTTCTACAACACTTTGAATGTATTTGTTCTCTTTATAAACCTCATAACAATACTTATATTATATGGTTGTAATAGTATGTGTATACTTAGAGCATTTTGTTTTAATTCTGTTTTCATCATCTCCCTCTCCTTTTCATACATACGACAATATAATAAAAAATGCTCCATCGTCACTGACCAAACATGTAGCACACAACCCTGTCGGGTGTTTACCAATTTTATGCATAAAGTCATTTAATCTTACTACTCCAAGTCTCAATCTACAAAAAAATATTTCCTCACGCCTTGTATTACAACGCAGTGATGTGACAGGAAGTACACTTTTCTTTACATTATACAAATGTCGCACTCTTTCGGACGCATGCCACTTACTCTGCCAAATTGCATTATAATACCTTCCAATAATTGCTCGTATTTCACTACATGATTTCTTAACATAAATATCTATATATTCTCGTTTCAAGGCTGCTTTTGCCAACGAGTCAGCCACTTCATTTCCATAAATATTACAATGTGAAGGAATCCATACAAAAGATATACTAATGCCCATATAATACAAATTTGCGACTTGAAACATTATTTCTTGCACACTATCATTTGATACATTTTCAATTTCATATAGACTACTCAAAGAGTCCGTTAATATTACCACATCTGAACACGGTTGAAAATCTTCAATTAAATTCAATGCCATAACGATGGCTACTTGTTCCGCTCGGCATATTGAAATGGGTGACACTTTTTTTCCACATAATACATTCATTTGAGGAATATAAAAAGCGACTGCCGTAGATCCATTTACCATCTCTTTTGATGCATCAGTATATATTCTTAAATGTTTTATCCAGCGAGTATTTATAACTTCTTGAGTAACTATATTCTTCTACAGGGGTTATACAAGTTTATAACACTTAATACTATATTTTCAAAATAAATCTCTACACATTAATATTCTTCATCCTTAGGAGTATCTATTAAAGTTGCGCGGACAAGACCTATAGAGGGCCGGAGAAAAAATTACTCAGCTGCCCGCGTATATTTTTTTTACACCACTGTTCGACATGTTCGCCCAAAACGGGCCAAAAACGCGCTGGTTAGCCAAGACTACAGTCTGCTGTATGCCATATAAATTATATGCAACAAACTCAGCGACCTTGTGATATCGATCTAGCGAAGACAAGTCCAAGGGCGAGGGTGACCATTAATTAGTGGCTGATCTCGATGCTGACTACGACCACGACGATGAGACTAGGAATATTGATCTACGCACTCACAGTCACCCAATGCACCATGGTGTGTGAAACTACGATTTTATTGAGAAAATGGCTAGGCGTTTAATGCATAGAAATTGTATTGCAGGCGCTAGTTGCATACAGCTAGAGCGCGTGCGCTAGTCTTGGGTTACCAGCGCGTGTTTTGGCCCGTTTTGGGTGAACATGTCGAACAGTGGTGTAAAAAAAATATACGCGTCCCGCTCGCTGACTCCCGTGCTCTCTCACAGCTAGCTAGCTCGCGATCGCATAGATAATCTCCAAGCCATATAGAGCCTTGACCAAAGGCTAGCGACAACCCAGCAGCGTGTCCAGGAAATGACTGAGGGGCAGCTTGCTGAGGGGAGGGGGCGGCGGATAGAGGGCCCTAAAGCATATTAAATTAGCTGTTTATTAGAAATTATTAAGTTATGAGGTAGGCTATGACCCCTGAATAGCATCAGTCAAGGGATACCCATATTGGGAAGCCTATTGGGGGTCCAGGGGTGGAGCCCCCGGAAGCTTTGGGATTTGTAATATCCAGACGTAAAGGTGTAGGCTATATGTCGTCGGTGATATCACGTACCGGCGAATGTTTGATTCTGCGCGCTAACGAGATTTCGAGAAAAACGCGTTTAAAGTTTACAACTTCTTCTATCATAAAATAAACAGTTTTAAACAATCAAATTGGTCTTGGTCTGGGCCTGACTACCAGCGACATCGACCGTTCACATAGAACAGGGCGGCCCAACCCAGCAAATCAGCAGAATCCTGGAGGAAAGAAGCACGGTAAACTTCGCCCGCGATCAATCCTGGTCAAATTCACCAGCTATCGACAGCGTCACGCAATGATTTCAAGGAGAAAGCAGCTCAAGAAAACAGGAGTCAGCATCAGTGAAGACTTGTCGAAATTCAAGTTAAATCTCCTGCACAGCGCTGTGAAGCATCCTGCTGTGGACCAGGCATGGTCCAGCGACGGCAGAATCATCGCATTGATCAAGGCTTCAAACGGGAACAACATAACTAAACTGATCTCATGTCAACATGACCTTGATCTCCTTCCATCACACACAGGTCACAGCAGCAGAGATGTAAGATGATAGTTACGTTTATAAACTTCGCCTACTTAAACCGAAATTTTTAAGCAACATTTAAACTTCGCCTGCTGATATTTAAACATATTTATTAGTTAATTGTTGTGATGTGACCTTCCAGTCTTCACGGTTCAGGGTCTTTAACTGTATTTCGAAATATAAAGAAGGAAAAGAAAATCAAGACTCTTGATATATGGCGACCTTGCTCACATCTCACATTTCTATTTCTTTGTACAAACCAAGTTGTGATTTGTTTGCTTTTGTGTCTTGATTTTATGCTTAGAACCTGTCAAAATGTTTGTTTTCATACTCATCCTGCCTTTGCACTGATATATCTTCAATATTTATAATATTTTCTTATATTTTGTTATATGGACACGAGTTCTCATACAGATAGGTGTTTTGATGCCAATGAATTGAATGGTGCTTTGCGCTCATACTCAGATAATTTGTTTTCAGTCTTACATATCAATTGCAGAAGTCTTTATAGAAATTATGTTGAAATTGAAACTCTTTTACAATCATTTTTGTTTAAATTTAGAATAATTGCTTTAACGGAAACATGGTTTAACAGTGAAGATAATGTTGATAGACTATTTGATGATTACATTTATAAGGGAACCAGTAGAACAGGGAAAAGAGGAGGAGTTGGTTTTTGTATACACAATCAAATATCTTTTAATGTTCGTCATGATTTAAATGTATTTAATGATGTATGTGAAAGCTTTTTTATTGAGATACCCAAACGAGGGAAGAATCTACTAATTGGTGTTTTTTATCGTCCACCTAGCTATTCAATTGATCAATTTGTCAATGTTCTGATACAATCTTTAAATAATATTGAGAGTGAACATAAAGATTGCATTTTACTCGATGACTTTAATGTTGACCTAACAAAGGTTGATTTATCTAATTCTGTAAATGTATTTCTTGAATCTTTATTTTCTTTCTCTTTTTACCCTTTGATAGAGCAGCCAACCAGGATTACTGAAACATCAGCCACACTCATAGACAATATTTTTGTTAATTTTTCTCATGATATTTTGTCTGGTACAATATTATCTGATATTTCCGACCATCTGCCCATATTTTCATTTTTTGATTTTGTATTTAATGATAAATGCCCACTTACTATCAAAAAAAGAAATATGTCTACTTTGAATGTAAATAAATTTATTTGTAAATTATCTGAATTGAATTTTAATTATTATATTAGCTCCACGTCTGATCCAAATGTAATTTATGATTATTTTATTGAGAAAGTTTCATTACTTTATGAATCTTGCTTTCCTCTTGAAGAGTGTGTAATTAAGCAAAGCAATGAAAAGTGGTTACATTAAAGAAAATGTCAAGTAAAAAAAAAATTTTGTATAGAAGATGTTTAAAACATCCCTCTGGTTATCGTAAAAGAATTTATAAATCATTTAAAAATAAATATGTAAAAGCTATTAAAAAAGCTAAAAGGAATTATTTTGCTCAGAAATTTTATATATTTAAGGGGAACATGAAAGCAACATGGAAGACAATAAATAATATTTTGAATGGAAAGAAAAAATGTTCAATTGATAAGAAGCAAACATTTATAGATGGTGATAAGATATTAAAAGATAATAAGGAAATTGCAGATGGATTTAATACATTTTTTGTTGAGGTCGGCCAAAACCTTGCCCAGAATATCAATAGCGATACGCCACCATTCTCATCTTATTTAAATGAATGGTTTCCTAACTCATTATTTTTAACACCAATTACATGTAAGGAAATAATTGATATTGTTTTATTATTTAAAAATGGCAAAGCACCAGGACATGATTCATTTGATAATGATGTAATTAAGAAAAGTATTCATATTTTATGCGAGCCTTTGTGTAAAATTGTTAATCTTTGTTTTGAAAAGGGAATTTTCCCTACTCAATGTAAATTATCAAAAGTAATACCCATATTTAAAAGTGGATCAAAAGACAGTTTTAATAATTATCGACCGATATCATTACTTACATGCTTCAGTAGAATTTTAGAGAAATGTATAAATAATAGATTATTAGCGTTTTTAAAAAGAAATCAAGTTTTTTATGATAAACAATTTGGGTTTCGGGAAAATTACTCTACCGTTCATGCAGTAACTGACTTTTTGATAAATTTTAATGAAACAATTGAACACAAGGAAATTATGATTGGTTTGTTCTTAGATTTACGAAAAGCTTTCGATAGCATAGATCATGAAATACTTTTTAAGAAATTATATTATTATGGTATTCGAGGCTTGCCTCTCATGTTATTTAAAAGTTATATGAATGAAAGATATCAATATACTGTTTTTAATTTTGAACAATCTGAAATATTACCAATCACGTGTGGTGTACCACAGGGTTCGATTTTGGGTCCTATTTTATTTTTAATTTATGTAAATGATCTTAAATGTTCTTCTAATGTATTGCAGTTCATAATTTTCGCTGATGATACTAGTGCTTTTTGTAAACATAGGTCTTTAGAATGTTTAGAAACTATAATGAATTCGGAATTTAAAAAGGTTCATAATTGGTTTTTAATACAGAAAACTCATTTTATGATTTTTGGTAGCAATTCAAATGTTGTGATTAATATAAAAATTAATGATATTGAAATAGATAGAGTAAATTCAATTAAGTTTCTTGGTGTCACAATTGATGAAGATTTGAAATGGAAGAATCATGTTAATAATATCTTGTCTATAATCTCTAGAAATATTGGTGTTATGAATAGAATGAAAGATTTTCTCCCCGAACATGTATTAATATTGTTATATAATTCATTGATACTCCCATATTTGAATTATTGTAATATAAATTGGGGTTCTTGCAATAAATATTTATTAGATAGAATATATAAATTACAAAAAAGAGTTATTAGAATCATTACACAATCTTCATTTTTATCACATACAAGGCCTCTGTTTTTGAAATGTAAAATACTACCTATTTTTGAATTGTATAAATATAATTTGGGTATCTTCATGTACTCATACCATAATAAAATGCTACCTGTCAATTTTAATGCACTTTTTAGTCAAAATATTGATGTTCACTCATATAATACAAGGTCTAAATTTGACTATCGCTCTAACTATGGCCGCTCATTATTTTCTAGAATGAATATTGTTTATACTGGACCAATGTTATGGAACTCTTTACCAGCTGAATTTAAAGAAAGCAAATCTCTTAATACATTTGAATTGAAACTTAAAAATTATTTATTGAAGTCTCTGTAAACTCTTGTAGGTATAATAGCATTTCGACAGGTTATGTGTATGTGCTCTTTTTTTAGTGTATAATTTGTATTGTTTATATAGTCTTAGATTAGTATACGTTTTGTTGTTGTTGTTCTGTGTTAGTCGCGACCAGACCGGGTGTCTAGGTTCAGGTTGCTTTTAGGGATCAATCTTATAAGTTTTTTTCAAAACTTGTTTTGATTCCTCCATTTATTCATTTTGTTGTTTGTGTGTCTTATGATTGTTTACTATGTCATTCTTTATACTATGCCAATTGTTCTATTTTGTTGTTGTTTTTTAAATGAATTGTGGAAATAAAATAAAATCAAAATCAATCAAAAAAATTGCAATAAAATTTCGAAGGTGACGAGAGAGGAATATTCTCTTCAATATGACCCTGAAAATAACCTACCTTAGGCTCTCGATTCTGTGTAATATCACTGCATAGATCGTTCGTCGGTACGTAGAGGCACTCGCATTGAGAAGTTTGAATCATGTATTACACATCATGAATGCAGAGAGGTGGGACCTCTCTGTATGAATGCATGTTCACCTTTTCATGCAGAGAAAAAACACACTTATTACCCCCCTTTCTCTTGAAGGGATAGTTGAGTATTTGTCAAACCATTAAGGTAGTTATAACTTCACCATGCTCAAACTCGAAGCATATACAGTTACAAACAGCTAGGTAAAAACCCTGTTATCATTCAAAAAGAGCTGTTACAATTCACGAGGGCGCACTCCAAATCCCAATTAATTATCAATTTTCATACAAAATTGTGCATGTTTTTAAAAAAAATGATTCAATAGAGATATCATAAACAACGTTGAAAATAACCTATTCAGAATTTTTTCAAAGTAGACTTCATGATTTTTATAACTTTTCTTTAAAAAGTAAAAAAAGTGAAGCAAATTTAGAATAAAAATATATGTTTATTGATATTTCAGCCATTTTGGAACCGATTTTGTTTAAATGAAATAGTTTCTGTCATTAAAATTGTATGTTCTTTCAAATGTGAGAGTGAGTTTTTTCGTTATCTCACAAACAATATTTTGTAAAGTGCCCCCTATACTCAACTATCCCTTTGACGTTGCTTCCTTGCCATAATTTATATGCATCACTTCAAAATACTAACTGTACATGGTGAACAACATTTCATACACAGCGTGCGCGTTATTTGTAGACTTATTGCTAGTAGACCAAATCGTATGTAGACGTATTGGGTAGTAGCCCAAATGACTAGTAGACCAAGAGCATCGTAGACCACATGGATGGTAGACGAAATAAGTAGTAGAAGAAATGGATTGTAGACTAAATGATTTGGAGACGAAATTGTTAGTAGACTAAATAGAGGGTAGACCAAATACATGGTAGACCAAATAACTAGTAGACTAAATGTATTGTAGACCAAGTATATTGTAGACCAATTGCATGATGGACTAAATGATGTTAGACCAAAATACTAGTAGACCAAATGGGGTGTAGACCAATTGGAGTGTGGACCAAATTAAATGTAGACTAAATGACTAGTAGACCAAATGGATAGTAGACGTATAGGGTGTGGAACAAATTACAGTAGACCAACTGGATAGTGGACCAAATTGGTGTGGACCAAATAGCAGTAGACCAACTGGCTAGTGGATGGTAGTAGACCAAATGGTCATAAACCAGCCGCATAGACCTCACTCATTCCGAGCTTGTTATTTTGATATTGATCGCCTTATCTATCACCACCTCCGTTTAATACTTGCTGGTGATTGATAGCACGATCATATTATAGACAGTTGAATATAGCCAACTCGCTTAATAATATACCTAATCGTGGCATCAATCACCAGCATGTATTAAACAGACGTATTTCCACATAGGTGGTGATAGATAAGGCGATCATATAAGAGACATTACTAATGAGCATTTATTTAAGAAACTTTTTTGTGACTTTCACCACAACCAGTTATATGACATCAGAAACATATATATATTGCAAATTCGCAATTAAAATATCTCTCTTATATGATCGCCTTATCTATCACCACCTATATGGGAAAATAACTCTGTTTAATACAGGCTGGTGATTGATAGCACGACCATATAATAGACAGTTGAATAGCCAACTCGCTTATACCTAATCGTGGTATCAATCACCAGCATGTATTAAACAGACGTATTTCCCCATAGGTGGTGATAGATAAGGCGATCATATAAGAGACATTACTAATGAGCATTTATTTAAGAAACTTTTGTGTGACTTTCAAAACCAGTTATATGACAGGTAGCTATCATAACACGGATCAGAAACATATATATATTGCAAATTCGCAAATAAAATATCTCTCTTATATGATCGCCTTATCTATCACCACCTATGGGAAAATACCTCCGTTTAAATAGGCTGGTGATTGATAGCACGACCATATTATAGACAGTTGAATAGCCAACTCGCTTATACCTATAATCGTGGCATCAATCACCAGCAATATTAATGACACCCCCTCCCACACCCTCCCCCGCTTGGTCGCTTCGCTTCCTCGCAATGTCTCCCCTACACTTTTGAGAAATTGTTGACGCCCTTGCTTAGTTTCATGGGAGCCCAATGCCCTAGACTATATCGATGGCTCTATGATCACGTGGATCCATCTCATGCAAGGCTCAGTCTTTTCCTCGCTATGCCCTTTAAAAATACGTTATGAGTAGGTTCACTATTTTATATAATTTTAACACCCATGCTATTATAGGAGCAAATGTCTGAAATCTAAAAGCTTCCTGGACCCCCATTATTGTCCCCAAATGTGGGTGCCCCCCAAAGTCAGGTCTTCGAGCCATGGCAAGACACTTTCAATGAGCGCATAATAAAACTTCCGGGCATGCCAATGTGGGGCTTTTAGCTCTCTCAGTGGAAACATTTACAAATATCGCCCCCCCCCCCCCCCCAATCTCAAAAACGGATCGACACCCCTGTCAATAGATCCCAATAGATATCCTTCCATGAATACACAGACAATAGCAGCTCGCTAAACAAAAGATTAGGTCCAGTATATGAAAAAGGCATCAAAATAAGTTTGAGATATGAAGGTATATTGTAGTATGTAACTATTTTTAATGTATACATTTACAGTTTTATTGATGATTATAGTTCACACGAAAGAACAGTCTTAATTTGGTACCGTTTATTTTCTTAATGCCTAACTACACATCAGTGTCAGGAGTCTATTTGTACATCGAATTTAAAGAACCACGGGTTGTTATTATATGAACATACTGTATGTGTGTTTGGCAGTGGCGTAATGAGCAACAACTTTTGGGGGGCTAAACCAAATCCACATCACCACCATATTCGACTTGACGACATGTATTAAAGTGCGTCATCATTCATGATTCATGATTCTACCGACCGGTAAAAGATGTTATGATTGTTTCATGAAGGAAAACTCACATTATTTTCAAAGTGACACATTTACAACAACATGAACAATTTAAAGTATTCCAGACAGGGGCGTAGACAACGGGGGGGGCATCCCCCCACATGACATGTACAATCATCCCCCCCCCCCCCCAGGTTTTAGGGAAGGATATATTTTGTTGTGTGTATCTATACGAGTGAAAAAGAAAACCTTAGTTGTATGCATAGGCGTACCCAGGGGGGAGGGGGGGGGTTGAACCCCCCTTTTCACATTTTAGCTGGTCACGAGACTACTTTTAAGCGGTCTTGACCGTCTAAAACCTGGTCTCGACCGACTAAAACCTGGTCACAACCGACTGAAACCTGATCTCGGTACCAAAAATTGTCAAAGATCTCCGGTATTGGGTTCTAAAATTGTGCAAGTATTTGGTCTCAACTCTTTGCAACGGAGCCCCCCCCCCCCCCCCCCCCCCCCCCCCCCCACTGAGAGGGGTTTTCAACTTTGAAGGAACCTGGTCTCGGTCTCGAAAATTTTGAAAGTAATTGGTCTCGGCTTCGAAAAAATTGTTCGAACCCCCCCCCCCCCCCTACCCCCCTCCCCCCACTGAGAGGGGTTTTCAACAAGATGCCGATTCCGCGCCGATTCCAGAGGGTGCGAAGCGACCGAGAGGTGGAAGGTTAATGGGAGGGCGTGATGGGTGATCGCCCGTGCACGGTAAGGGTCCTTTTACAATGTTTTACTTGAAATTATGCAATCTAGTGCATACTTAGGAAGCTATTAATTTGATTTGACATGAAGTAAAATCCGAGTTATCTTGTCTAAAGAACACCCCTTTTTTCAATCACGGTATCGAATCAGAAATAAGCCATGATTGAAATGTTATTGGAGGGGGGGGGGGGTGGGGGGGGGGGGGGGGCAAGAGCCCCCGAAGCCCCCCCCCCCCCCCCCCCCCCCCCCAGTACGCCAGTGCATGGTGTTTGGTTATAACGGTTATGAGTGAAATTTCAGCTATACCATGAAGATAACTGCAGGTGGATTTTTATTTATCTCCATATTTTTTTGTTCAGTTTGAAGTGAATAGAAACAGAAATTGTGTATTTGCATTTATGTACTAACAGTAAGGGGTAGTACAGTTTGGGTAAGGCTGAACTTTAGTAACCAAACCTGGACAGTAACATTATAAACTAATAGTTATTACTCCACCATGCTCGATAGGTATACAAAATTACAAACGACTAAGTAAAAAGCCTGTTATCATTCAAAAAGAGCCATTAAAACACAAGAGGGCGCTTTCTAAAAAGGCATTGGTTTCAACCATTTTTCATACAAAATATTGCATGTGATGTTCTATTGAAATAATGATTAAGTAGATAGATCATCAACAACTATTTAAAAAACGCTTTTGAACATTTTTGAAAAAGTGTAAGCATTTTTTAATTTTTTGAAAAAATCATCTAATTATTTGGGCCCCAAATAATTATAAGATCAAATATATTTATTGATATTTCAGCCGTTTCTGGACCGATTTTGACCAAATAAAGTTTATTCTGCCATTAAAATTGCATGTTCTCTCAAATTCGACACTCAGTTTTTCATTATCTCACAAAAAATTGTGATGTGCAGCGCCCTCTCCACCAAACTAAACTACCCCTTTAACAAGCACAAAATTATAAGCCCACTTGACGGAAAGTTTACACAAATTGCCGGTTATGAATAAAACAAAAAAGAGAGAAAAGGTTACTTTTGGCGAAGAAAAATAACACGATGTTTATAATAGTGAGGCCATATTATTATAATTTGATTTATAAAATATGAAGTAGAGTCGGTAAAAAATGAAACAAAAGGAAAGAAATATGAAGCTTAAAGGGATAGTTGAGTTCTGGTAAGGAGAGTACAGTTTTAGTGAAACTGAATTTTAGTAACCAAAACCTGCATCATTACATTACAAACTAATAGTTATAACTAGAAAGGAACACAACATTACAAATGACGTAGTAAAGATCATTTTTTTTTGTTTTCAATGATATTTATTGTATTCATTGCTCAAAACAAAATAACAATAACAAACAATACGAGAAATCAGTACATAATATAATCAGTATACGTATTTTCATATCTTAACATAATCATGTAAAATGTAATTTAAATTTTAAATTTACATCTAAATGATACAAACAAATTTGTATTGTTGTACATCAAATAAAGCAGAGCATGAACATAAAAAAGGGGGGAAAAGAGGGGAAAACTCTTTTCCCCTCAAAAAAACACCCTATACAAGTGCTTACATACACACACACACACGCGTGCACACACCCACACACCCATCCACAGGAAACATGCCTACATCTGGAGAGAATCTCGACCATTATGTCCGCCTTATTCGTTTTATTGCTTCTGTTTGCCTTCCTTATTCTAAATTGTCCCACTTTCTAAAATGATACGTTAGTGTACCACGGTCCCCAGCTAATTTCTTCTCCTCCTTTCTATTTTCTAATAATCTTTTCTTAATCTCCAAAGCAGTTGGAGGTTTATTTCTATTTTTACTATCTATAAATATCATGTATTTTACCAAAATTATTATATGATTTAATAACTGTTCCTTCCCTATATTTAACTCAACTATTCCTACATGAATATCTTTCCAATTTATATTTCTAATCTCTACTAAATTAAATAAATTTCCACACGCTTCCCAAATTGGTTTTACTTTCTCACAAAGAAAAAACAAATGCTCGTAAGTTTCTTCATATTTACCACAAAAAGAACATAAATTACTATCAACCATTTTAAATGAATATAAATATAATTTAGTATATATAATATTATAAAGCATTTTAAATTGAAATTCTCGAAGCTTACTATTCAAAGTGCATTTTCTAAGTCTTAAGAATATTAATTGTATGTCTTTCCCATTAATATTATAAATCTGCTCTAAATTTCGTTCTGCATATGATTTTTCTACTTTTTTACTTAATAAAAAATTATATATCATTTTTGAAGTAACCTTATCTAACATATATACCTTTTCAAAAATTAAAAGGTTCATATCTAATTCCCTATCTATATTTAAGTGAACATTTATATTCAAAAATTGTTTCCATGAAGGGGGAATACCAAGAAAAATACGTTGTATTTCCATAATCTCTAAACTATTTAAACCTTTTCTTTGAAATTCCTCATTTGATTTTATATTGCCTTCCCCATCAACAATATGATGCAACCTATAAATATTCTTTTTAAATAACTGGTCATTGAAAGGAACATGTCCATCAATAAAAACAAATCTATTATTATAAATAATTTCATTCCTTTTAGAAGTATTTTCTTTTAACAAAAATGTTTTCGTGGCAATCCAAGCGTTCAACATGTCTCTATAAAAAGCTGGTAATGCTAATTTAAATATATCTATAATTGCATTATTATTATAAAATATCAAAGTTCCACCAAAATCTTTAGTTAAATAATTAAAATATTGCTTCCATCCCATATTTGCATCCCCCGTTAAAAGTCTCTTTACCCACATAATCCTCTGCACTAAAATAAATAAATAAAAGTCAGTTAATCTTAGCCCACCTCTACAATAATCCAAGAACATTACATTACGCTTAATCTTATCTTTTCCATTCCACAAAAAGTCAAATACCAATTTATCCAAATCTTGAAATACCCAATTCGGTACTGGTGTCAGTGCCGACACATAAATTAATTTTGACAAAATAAACGTTTTTATCAATTGAATTTTTCCCATTAAAGTTAAATCTCTTTGTTTCCACCACGATAGCAACTTTTTAATTTTACTCAAAATTTCCTTATAATTTGTCCTTTCCTGAACTTCAACATCTAAAGAAAAATAAATACCTAAAATCTTCACTATTTCTACTATTTTACCAAATGAAAGAGCAATATCTTTATTTTGAGAAGGGCCTAACAATAATATGAAAGTTTTTTCTTTATTAATTTTTAATCCAGAATTTCTAGCAAAACTTTCAAACAATTTCTCCACCCTTTTAAATGATTTGGAGTCCCGAATAAAAAGAGTCATATCGTCTGCATAAAGAATTTGTTTGATTTCTACGTTATTAAACGTGAATCCTTGAATTTGAGGGTCTTTGTATATTGAACGAACTAAAATTTCAATACAAAGTATAAACAAATATGGGGACAGGGGGTCCCCTTGCCTTACACCCCTATTAATATTAAAGTATCCAGTAGATGCGCCCCCATTAAAAACACAACTTTGAGCATTATTATAAATAGTCTCCACCCATCTACAAAATGACGGTCCAAAACCAAATGTAATTAAAACCTTCTGCAAAAAAGTATGTGAAACTGAATCAAAAGCCTTTTCAAAATCAATTATCATCATATATCCAGGTATTTTATTGACTGATGTATGATGAATTATATCATCTATCATTCTTATTGCTTCACCTATGTTTCGATCTTTTAAATATCCCACCTGATTGACAGAAATTATTTCATTTAAAACTTTTTTAATCCTTATTGAAAGCACTTTAGTTAAAATTTTGTAATCTACATTCAATAAAGATATTGGTCTATAATTTTTTATAAATAGGGGGTCTTTTCCTTCTTTATGAATTAAACTTATAACTGCCTGTTTTTGTGACGAAGATAATTCCTTTTTTTCGAAAGCTAAATTTAAAGAGTTTACTACCAAATTTCCTATTAGTGGCCAAAACTGTATATAAAATTCTACACTTAAACCATCGTTCCCCGGTGATTTATTACATGCCATTTCTTTTATAGCTGCCAAACATTCTCCGTTTGTTATTTTACCTTCACACAATACACTCAAATCTAAATTTAATTTTGGCAAGTCCTGAAAAAAATCATCCACAAAATGAATTTCCTCCTCTGATTGAGCATATAGCTTACTATAAAACATAGATATTTCTTGCATAATATTTTTTTGATCAAAACAAATATTTTCATTTATATAAAGTTTACTAATTAATGTTTTCTTTTTGTTAGACTTCATTAATTGAGTAAAATATCCAGTGTCTCTTTCTCCACATTCATAGTGTGAAGCTCTAGAGCGAATTTTAATACCTTCATTTATATAATTATAACAATCCTGTAATTCTTTTTTTTTTTCGTTCCAAATCATCAACTTTTCCCTGGTCTATCCCATTCAACAATTCATTTTCCAGCTTAAAAATATCCTCTTCCAAATTTCCAATTTTTTGTTTTCGTTGTTTCGCCTTTTGTTTTGAATATTTTCTACTAACATTTCTAATTTTCATTTTCAAAAAATCCCATAAAACTCTTTTATCTTCTATTTCTATTCGAAATTCATCTTTTAATTTAATAATTTCCTCTTTAATACAATTAATATATTCAATATCTTGACATAAACTATTATTCAATTTCCAATAGGATCCCTGAAACTTAAATGAATGAATTAACTTATCATAAAATTGCAACTGAATGGCTGAATGATCCGGAGCCATAGAAGGAATAATATCACACTTAAATACTACCTGTTCTATTTGCTTAGAAACCAACCAATAATCTAATCTACTTTGCATAAATGGATTAACTTGCCTATACGTAAACTGTTTCTTTAATCCATTTCGTACCCTCCAAATATCCAGCAATTCAAATCTATCTAAAAATTGTTCAAATAGAATATTAAATCTAGACTGAACGCTGTGTCTACTATTTCCAAAATAATCTAAATCTTTATTTAAAATAATATTAAAATCTCCTCCAATAATTATTGCATTATTTTCTTTATTAATGTTCCTTATTAATGTTTCAAAATTTACTAAAAAATCAATCTTCTCTAATTCTCTTCCTCTTACTGGCAAATAAACATTAGCAATTATCAATTTCATCCCCTGAATAATGCATTCGATTATAAGATATCTGCCATTATCATCTGAGATAACATTTAAAACCTGAATATCTAATTTATAATCTATCAAAATAAGCACCCCTTTACTATGGTTTGTCCCATGACTAAAATATGAACTCCCATTCCATGGCAATTTCCAAGTCTCCTCGACTTCAATTGTACTGTATGTTTCTTGAACCTTCATTTATATAATTATAACAATCCTGTAATTCTTTTTTTTTTTTCGTTCCAAATCATCAACTTTTCCCTGGTCTATCCCATTCAACAATTCATTTTCCAGCTTAAAAATATCCTCTTCCAAATTTCCAATTTTTTGTTTTCGTTGTTTCGCCTTTTGTTTTGAATATTTTCTACTAACATTTCTAATTTTCATTTTCAAAAAATCCCATAAAACTCTTTTATCTTCTATTTCTATTCGAAATTCATCTTTTAATTTAATAATTTCCTCTTTAATACAATTAATATATTCAATATCTTGACATAAACTATTATTCAATTTCCAATAGGATCCCTGAAACTTAAATGAATGAATTAACTTATCATAAAATTGCAACTGAATGGCTGAATGATCCGGAGCCATAGAAGGAATAATATCACACTTAAATACTACCTGTTCTATTTGCTTAGAAACCAACCAATAATCTAATCTACTTTGCATAAATGGATTAACTTGCCTATACGTAAACTGTTTCTTTAATCCATTTCGTACCCTCCAAATATCCAGCAATTCAAATCTATCTAAAAATTGTTCAAATAGAATATTAAATCTAGACTGAACGCTGTGTCTACTATTTCCAAAATAATCTAAATCTTTATTTAAAATAATATTAAAATCTCCTCCAATAATTATTGCATTATTTTCTTTATTAATGTTCCTTATTAATGTTTCAAAATTTACTAAAAAATCAATCTTCTCTAATTCTCTTCCTCTTACTGGCAAATAAACATTAGCAATTATCAATTTCATCCCCTGAATAATGCATTCGATTATAAGATATCTGCCATTATCATCTGAGATAACATTTAAAACCTGAATATCTAATTTATAATCTATCAAAATAAGCACCCCTTTACTATGGTTTGTCCCATGACTAAAATATGAACTCCCATTCCATGGCAATTTCCAAGTCTCCTCGACTTCAATTGTACTGTATGTTTCTTGTAAAAAAACAATATCTACACCTTTATCTTTACACCATGTACAAATTTTTTCCCTCTTTAATTTTTCTCGGATTCCATTAACATTCAAAGAAAGAAAATTACATCTAATATAACTATCTTTACCCTCCATAACTAGATATTAACATACAAATATTCATGCATTCTTTTCTCCTTAAATTATATAAAATTATAATACACGGGCTAACAAGAGCAAGCTCAAAAATATATAAATTACTCCAAAAGCTGACATATTGGTCGAGGTCCCCAACAACATAGGCAATGCAATCAACATTCACACACACCACACACAACAGACACAGTAACTGAACTAAACTACATTGTAAGATATCTACACTAAACATTGCTCCTCGTTGAGGTTTATACGACAAAAGAAATAAAAAAAGTGTACCAAACACCAACAAAAAAAAACAAAAACATTTCCGCTACTCCCCCCCCCCCCCCCCCCCCCCCCGTCTCGATCCCCAACCCACCCCGTCCACTCCCCAGCCAGACCAGTCATATATATTCCAACACGGCTCCCAGCCTCTACGAGGCAAACTACCTACGTATCTATTATCAACCATAACATACTTGTACCAACACTGTCATAACAAAACCCAATATAACCTTTACCCGTTACGTAACATTCAATAGCTAATACGCAAGGCTATCCACGGGGAAGAAAAAAAAAAAAAAAAAAAGAATAAAAAAGAATAACAAATCTTATGAGGATTTACTCACAATAGCATCACATGTCCAAATACCATTCTAACATACAGATTTTCAATTTCAAAAGCATGAAAGTAAAAACCTTTACCCGTTAAAGGCCTGTTCACAAAGGACGCGACCCCGCGCGACCAAACCCACGAATGCGGCACGCATCGGCCCGAATCCATGGCAAGCCGCCTTAATCTCCATAAGGCCAGGCCAATTATACCCCCGAATAAAAACGTGCACGCGCGCTAAAGGTGGGTTCCCACTGCCGATCCGATCAACTCGATCACGCTCGATCGCCCAATCGGCACATTTTTACCCCGACCAATCTCGACCAAATGCTTGATCGTACTTAGACACGATCTCTTCCCGACCGCTATTCGATCGTTTACGACCCACATCCGACCATTCACGACTTCTTCGCGACGTATACTTGACAACAACTTTGATCTCTACTCGATCATTCCGATGCATATACGATCCCTATACGATATGTACTAGACCATCTAGACCAACTGGACGTCAACACGATCTCTACACGAACTCGACTCGGGCAGGTCGACCTGCTCGTACAGGATTCGACGATGAGTCGTGAATTCGTTGTGTTTGCAGAAGTTCGCTTTTGATCAGTATTTGAATCATCGAAGATCAAGGATCAATAATGACAATTTCCCTTTAAAGCAGCACCCCAGAGCCATCCCGCTGAGGGTTCCCTATCACGACCGCCCCTGCCGGAGCTATCATGGAACAAGTCCTTGCACATCTGTGCAAACAAATAAACTGCGATGTGCTATGTCTTCAAGATACTATACCCAGCTATACTATACACAAAACATTTTTAAAACATTTCCGTAAGGTCCCAAAGTTGTTAACTTCAAATGTTTTCTAAGAAACAGTATACAAATATTTAAGTAACATTATATTTTTGTAGTGAATGTTTTAATAATAATAATACAGCATTAAATAAAATGTTATTTTTGAAACATATTTACAATATATTAAAACAGAAATAATATTTTCAGATAATTAATGTTGTGAGGAATGTTTTATAAAAAAAAATGCCACTCTATTTTAAATGTTAAGACAACATTTTCCAGGAAACAAAATATGACAAACATTTGTTAAATGTTGATTTTTCCTTTAAGAAAAAACATTAACTTCTAATGTTGATAATAAAATGTGTAATCAATGCAAAAACAAAATATTATAATAGTATATAATTAAGATGTCTTGAAAACATCAACCTGATGTTATGATAACAAAATCTAAGATTTGTTTACAATATTTAAAAAATGTTTCAACAACATAAGGACTGAAATTTTTTCGATTTGTATTTTATTCATTGTTAAACAACATGTTCAATGAAATGTAAATATCACAAACATTTTTAAATGGTATTTTCTTTCCTTAAAAAAAACATTTACTTCTAATGTCTATTACTGAATGTTTTTAAAATGCAAGAGCGAAACATTCTTAAAAAGTCTTTTTAAATGTCCTTAAAGGGATCTAGTAACTTTGTTGACATGTGCAAAAAGGGATGAATGGTTGATGCAATGTATATTGTTGTTATCTCATATGTCCATAGGGTATTGTGTGAAAATTTCAAGTCAAATGGACATTGTATGGCCAAGTAATGAGCGAAAATGCAAAGTGATGTTCAGTAACTCACTGCACTCACTTTGTACACGGAAGAAAAACTCGCCCGGAGTTTTTCTTATCTGAATACTTCAATCATACATATCTTTGTAACGAAAGGGAAATTTGAAAAACCGAAACCTGTCCCGTGATTTTATTGTTAATACGAATACAACAAGGTATAAGGGAACCGCTAGAATTAAAATTTTATTTTGAGGATTTGGACAATGTTACTAAGTCCCTTTAACACATAAACTTGATGTTATAATAACATAATTTAAGTTTTTGCTACAATATTCCAAAAACGTTTCTACAACATTACGATTAAAATGTTTTAGATTCACATTTTATGGCGTTTTAAAGATGAGTTTACAAAATGTTTCATTTTATCACAAATTTAACATAAAAAATAGTTATATATACTGAAAAAGAAAATGTTATGAATCATGCTGTGTAATAATCGCATGACATCCTGCATTAATGTTTAAAAGACATTTTCTAGAAAATGTAAGTATGACAAACATTTGTTAAATGTTGATTTTTTTTTTCTTAGATAAAACATTTACTACTAATGTCATACCTTGATGTTTTTAAAATGCAAGAGCGGGACATTTTATAAACGTATATTAAAAATGTCCTTAAAGGTAAAGACCAGTTTTGGAAACGCCCCCCCCCCCCCCCCCTCCCCCTCTCAAAAAATGAAATGAAAGCTCTTATTACCAATAATGTGAAAGAATATAATTATACTAATATAGGATTATCCAGGCATAATATACCAATGTACTACATGTAGGCATAGATATATATCGCCCATACGCCATGTACGCTACGTGTATTACGAAATAGTGATTTATTCCGATATTTCTGTATTTAACGATGCTTAGGTTCAGATTTGTACCACAAAAGCCTTATTTCAATACATATTCAACAATAATGATCAATATAGATGTATTCGGCTACTTTCCCGAAACTGGACTTGGGCTTTAAAGCAGAAACTTGATGTTATATTGACATAATCAAAGATTATGCTAAAATATTCCAATAACGTTTAAACAACATTACGATCATGTTTTAGATTCAAATTTATGACGTTTAAACGATGATTTTACAAAATGTTTCATTTTATCACAAATTTAAAGGGGTAGTTTAGTTTTGGTAGAGAGGGCGCTGCACATAAAAAAAATGTTTTGTGAGGTAATGAAAAACTGAGTGTCGAATTTGAGAGAACGTGCAATTATAATGGCAGAATGAGCTTTATTTGGTCAAAATCGACCCAGAAACGGCTAAAATATCGATAAATATATCTGATCTTATAATTATTTGGGGCCCAAATAATTAGATGATATATGTAGAAAAAAAATGCTTGCACTTTTTAAAAAAATGTCAAAAGCGTTTTTTTTTTAAGTTGTTGATGATCTCGCTATTTAATAATTATATCAATACAACATCACATACATAATTTTGTATGAAAGATGGTTGAAACCAATGCCTTTTTAAAAAGCACCCTCTTGTGTTTTAATTGCTCTTTTTGAATGATAACAGGCTTTTTACCTAGTCGCTTGTAATTTTGTATACCTTTCGAGCATGGTGGAGTTATAACTATTAGTTTATAATGTTACTGTGTGAGGTTTTGGCTATTAAAGTTCAGCCTTAACAAAACTAAACTACCCCTTTAACATTTAAAAAATCTCTTTATACTAAAATAGAAAAGGTCATGATTCATGATGTCTAATACTCGCATGATATTCTGAATCAATATTTAAAAGACAATTTCTAGAAAAAGTAAGGTGAGAAACATTTTTTAAATGTTTTGATTTATTTCTTAAATAAAAACATTTACTACTAATGTCAATAAATTAATGTTTTTAAAATGCTAGAGCGAAACATTTTATAAAAGTCTCTTTACATGAACTTGATGTTATAATGACATACTAACAGATTTAGCTACAATATTCCAATAACGTTTAAACAACATTACGATTGAAATGTTTTAGATTCTAATTTATGACGTTTAAAAGATGATTTTAAAAAATTGTTTCATTTGATCACAAATTCATCATCATCATCATTATCATCATCGTCATCATCATCATCATCATCATCATCATCATCATCATCGTCACCATCATCTCACTCAATGTCAGCAGTAGTGCACACTCTACATTTAGCTCTTCGTGCTCGGGATGTGATCGAGTGCGCTCGAGTAGCAGTGAAAAAATGAGAGTAGCGGTTTAAGGAAGTCGCGTAGCGTTCGTGTAGCGGTCGAGTTGTTAATAAAAACAGATCGAACCATGATCGAGTTGATCGGGAACCAATCGTGTCGTAGTCGAGTATAGATCGAGATGATCGGTGGAAAAAATCCATCCAGACCAAACTAGATCTCTATACGATCGTTTCCCGACCAGCTAGACCTCCACTCGATCAATACACGATCGCTGTTCGATCGCTTGCCTTCTCGACCCCTACACGAATATTTTTGACTGTCAAAAATATTCGTGTAGGGAGCGGGACCATGCCGATCAAGGTAGATCGACCCCGATCGCCCTTGCCGAGCAAGCCCGAACGGGCAAAAATATGCCAAAATAGCCTGATCGGGCTTGATCGAGTTGATCTGATCGGCAGTGGGAACCCAGCTTAAGCGAAGCGCATAGAACACAATAATTTCCTGCCACGGATTCGCACACCTGCGCACGGCACACACGGGCACCGCCGCGCGGGATCGCGCCCAATGCGACCACCCCTTATTAGTAACATTCCATAGCTATAACGCAAGACTATGCCCAAGACAACCCTGCGTCCCTACCTCCCAATCATAAACAATGCAGAGTAGAATGCAACTTCACCCGAATCTCATGAGGATTTGCTCCCAATATAGCATATCATATACAAATACCATCTTACCGACCTACTTCCAATTTAATAAAAGCCCAACTTATCTATTTTCACCCCCATAGTATTATAATCTGCTAGACAAACCCAAAGTGTATAAACCATAACCCAAAACAAAATAACTTGTCTTTAATGAAGAACTCAGCTCCAAAAAAAAGAATAAGACGCTAAATCCACCTTCCTTGAAAGTTGACGATATCAATACCTAAATAAACTACGTAATTTTCTAACGAGGAAAAAAAAAAAAAAAAAAAAAAAAAAAATTGTAGGCCAAATTACACAACCAGAATCAACATTTGGAAAGTTCCATTTTCACAATCCCAAAAGCATATATTAAAAAGTGAAATAAGCGTCTTCCGGAGCTAAGTTCTTAAAATACATTTTAATTATTTTAATCATGTCATGCCCTCCAAATTTCCACTATCAAATAGAAGAAGGAGGAAAAAATACATCCTGGCATATACCAGGCAGTACTCCCATAATTCAAGGTATGGGCACAAACTATCATTTCTTTCCTTCTTTTCCTCTCATTTCTCCTTCCTTACAAAGTAATTTTTAAATAACGTTTTATTCTATTACTCACTTTACCCTGACAGCCGACTGACGTCTAAATTAGACGTCAGAAAGACATCACCATGACGATGCCTTTTAAAAACAATTTTTAACATAATAATTTATATCATATAGAAGACGTCATAATGACGTCTTTTGTTTTAAAGACCATTTTTCACAATGAACTTTTCTCATAAAAAAGTCGTACAAAAAACAAACAAAAACAAAAAAACCAAAAAAAACAAAACAAACAAAACAAACAAAAAAAACGTCATTACCACGTCAAAAACGCGTACACAATTGCCTTTTTTTGACGTCAATTTACGACGTCCTTAAAACAATGTACATAACATAAATAAACGTCATTTCTTACAAGCATTTGCTGTCAGGGTAGTTCTATCACAACGCAAACACAGTTTACGGTATGTATACGGTAAAAAAGAGAGAGAAAAAAAAAAAAAAAAAAAAAAAAAAAAAAAAAGAGCAGTTTGCATCAACCCAGTTGAGGTCATGGAACCAGGTCAAAACCTTCATGTTATCATTCAAAAAGAGCCGTTAAAACGTAAGAGGGCGCTCTCTAAACACTCATCGGTTTCAACCATTTTGAATAAAATATTGTGCATGTGATGCTTTGTTGAAATAGTGATTAGATAGAGAAATAACCAACAACTATTTAAATACCTATTTTGTAACTTTTTGAAAAGAGGAAGCATTTTTTTTGAATTTTTAACGGCTGGTTCAAAATTCTCTAATAAACCCGGGGCCTCGGGTTTCTTACAAATTGTTATATTTATGGATATTTCAGCCGTCTCTGAACCGATTTTGATCAAATAAAGATGATTTTATTGTTTAAATATTATGCTCTTTCAAATTTTACACTCAGTTTTTCAATACCTCACAAAAAAATAAGTAGTCTAGCGCCCTCTCTACCAAAACTCAACTATCCCTTTAAAGGGGTAGTATTCCTACAGTTTTGGTAAGGCTGAAATTTAGTAACCAAACCTGGACAGTTACATTATAAACTAAAAGTTATAACTCCACCATGCTCAAAAGGTATATAAAATTACAAACGACTAAGTAAAAAGCCTGTTATCATTCAAAAAGAGCCTTTAAAACACAAGAGGGCGCTTTCTAAAAAGGCATTGGTTTCAACCATTTTTCATACAAAATTATGCATGTGATGTTTTATTGAAATAACGATTAAATAGAGAGATCATCAACAACTATTTAAAAAACGCTTTTGAAAATTTTTGAAAAAGTGCAAGTATTTTTTTTTTTAATTGTAAAAATCATCTAAATCTTTGGGCCCCAAATAATTATAAGGTCAGATATTTATTGATATTTCAGCCGTTTCTGGGTCGATTTTGACCA
Source organism: Echinarachnius parma (assembly GCA_037951105.1). Classification (NCBI taxonomy): domain Eukaryota; kingdom Metazoa; phylum Echinodermata; class Echinoidea; order Clypeasteroida; family Echinarachniidae; genus Echinarachnius; species Echinarachnius parma. The sequence goes on from JBAMJV010006551.1 coordinate 70,500, forward strand.
AATAAAGTTTATTCTGCCATCAAAATTGCATGTTCTTTCAAGTTCGACACTCAGTTTTTCATTACCTCACAACAAAATTGTGATGTGCAGCGCCCTCTCTACCAAAACTAAACTACTCCTTAAGCATGACTGATTGCCATAAAATAATAATAAGAACAACAACAACATTCACAGTGATATCGATATACTGGACGCGTCAAGTGTTGAGCTGAACGTGATTTATAGAGGAAAATTAGCAAAGAAGGTGAGTGTTTTCCTCTTAATTTCAATTTTTACTGTTTCAATATCTGAATTCTTATTTTGGGGTGACTAAGCGAAATATGTAGTAAATGAAGAAAAGTATCGACGGGAACAGAAGGCATATTAAAAGCACTGACTGGGCCTATCTGAACCCGAAATTCTTAACTATGTGCCCACTGCCTTCATTTCATGTCGGCAGTGCAGTTCCAGTGAGTGACTAATAATCGGAGCAAGTTGTTTTTGTCATGTTTGTGTACGTGTGCTAATGAGTAATGGTATAAATGGTAATGCAGTTTCGTACCGCCCCCCCCCCCCCCCCCCCCACCCTCAGCATAATGAATGAGCTGACTGCACTGCAGCTGACTGGTGTGATAACTTAAAGGGCATCAAGCGTGGGGATGCAACATAGCGGGTCGCCATTTTGAACTGGGTTAGTTTGCGCGCACCGCATGACACTGAGCTAACGTGCATTACGCACCGTGCGCAACGCGTATGCAAGATGGCGCCGCGCATCTCATTTGACGAATCTGAACTACCTTTAAGACTTTGATTAGTACAGAAATAACCACCCCTGGCCCTGCAAGTCGGGGCTTACTGCGTAAGCCCCTTGCGACTGTAGTGGGAAATAACGGTATGACAATCCATACGATTGGAATGACAAAACAGTTTCTTGCAGTTGCTTACTTTCTGCAAAATAAATCCGCTCAAATTTGTCATAAGGTGATACAAATGTGAATTGTAACGGCGGAATATGTGTGAAATCAAAATACAGCACCACAAAATTAGCGTAAAATTTATATTTTGTGCTTACCTCTGCCCGGCATCTGTCGCAGTAGACACATGACATGTAATACACGGGGCTCCGTGACTTTTGTATAGATCGTATATGGTTAGCTAAATATACGTAAACGGCACATCGTAATTTTATCATCGCGCGCCCTACACTTCGATGACTGTGGTTAATTCAATGCTAGTAATCGCCGTGTGATATTTTGGACCGGAAAATATCACATTTTTACTGCAGGATTTTTACAAGGGAATATACAAATCGATTGGACACGCTTTACATTGTTCATGAGGTGAGTTTTTGACTTTGATGTTGTGTAGATATTTTTATGAGCATTTTAATATAAAGTGGCATGATCGTATCGTATGTGGCCGTATTGTATGCATTTATATTGCGCCACATACGAAAAAGTCTACACCTGAGAAATAACCTGAATTTTCCAAGAAAATTAGACAAAAACTGAAAATAAAATAGTGCTGTAACACTAACTGACCTTGATGATCGGATCGATTGATCGGATCGGCAAAATTGTATTGATCATCGCCCATTCTGAGCTTAGTCCCATGTGATTAATTTGGCGTAACCTTTCAGAATCACATGGGACTTAACTCAGAATCTGCGCGAGTAATTTTGTAAAAGGAGAGGTAATCAGTTTTAAATGAAAGCATACCCATACAAGATTACCTTGGGCTTATTCATATGGATATATATGTTGATTTGTTATTCATTTATATTCCCAAAATATGTTTTTTGGGATCATTTTCCAAAGGAAAAAAAAACAGATTTTTTTTTTTTTTTTTTTTTTTTTTTTTTTTTTTTTTTTTGTTGCCGATCCGATCTTCCGATTTTTTCTGCATGATCGGAAATCGGCAAAAACGGTCCGATCATGTATGATCGGATCGTGATCGGCATGCCGATCCGATGATCGGTTACAGCTAATGCTGTAACCGATCATCGGATCGGCATGCCGATCCCGATCCGATCATGGTTGATCGGACCGTTTTTCCGATTTCCGATCTTGAGAAAAAAAATCGGAAGATCGGATCGGATAATTTTTTTTTTTTTTTTTTTTTTTTTGTGAAAAACAAAACAAAAAACCCGGGAGAAAACCATCCATTTTCTTTGAAGAATATCGGAATTGAAATTTAAAAAAGGAACAATCTATATCATTTACTTGAAAAAAAATTTATTTTCGAGATACTCTTTGTTAGTTTACTTCGTTTTGAAAGCGAAAATCGGAACAAGACACGCAAAATTGCTAGTCATTTGAACGATATTCCCGACGGATGTTCACATGAACTCTGGGCCGTCAGACCCGGCGCGCGCGCGATCGGCGCCGCGCTGGCGTGCATGCATGCGGGCGGCATGCGTGTCCTATGTCGCAAGCTATATAGATCAACAAATTATCGTTTTCATATCCTCTTTTACATGTTAAATTCAGTCTTTTACTGTCGACCGACTGATAGAGAATGCTGATAAATTATGGAATTTGGGGGACATAAAAACGATTTGTTGATCTATAGTCGCCAGCAAGGACTAAGATTCAGGGGAAAGCTGGTACATAATTATATTACATGCACTGACAATTTTTTCATACCAACTGTAAATTTGCTCTCTCGATCTCCCGGTCCCCGAATTCTGGGAGATGTTGTTATATTGACTAATGGCGTCAAAATTTAACTATATAAACATAATCATAACAATCATGTTTTTTTTTTTTGTCTTTCCTTTTTAGGAAGATGACGGACGCTCCAATTTTATTTTAAGGCAGTCGTTTTGTCGAGCATCGGAAACCTTCAACTTTACTACATTCGGCCGATCCTTCGTTCATTTTTTGTTTTACTATAAGTTCTTTAAAGAATTATAATTTGTTTACGCAGTGATTATTTATGTAATGACGAGGAAGACGAGATAAACATGAGCACGGGGGACTTAAAAGGATACTTATGATAATGATTGAAATGTGGTCAGCCACCTCCCCCACCCCCCGCCCCCCCCCCCCAAAAAAAATCAAAACATTCTGTGACCGCTGATTATGATTTAGTTTCACGTGCGACTGTGCGATTTTGTTATGATTAATTATTATGTACTCGTGCTTATGATGATGTTCATGATATAAATACTTTTATTATTTCTACGGATGATGGCTTGTGAAAGTGTATACTTGATGATAAACATCATAACATAAACGTCAAGTTGAAAATAATGGTGATGATCAGATAATTATGAAAACAATTGAAATGTGATCAGCCCCCTCCCCCCTCCCCGAAAACATTCTGCGGCCCATGATTATGATTTAGTTTCTGCGACCGTGCAATTTTAATTTGTGTGTACTCATGATGTTCAAAATATAAATACTCTATTATTTCTATACGGATGATGGCTTGTGAATTGTATACTTGATGATCAACATAATATAAACGTTAAATTGAAATAATGGTGATGATAAGATAATTATGATAACAATTGAAATGTGGTCAGCCCCCTCCCCCATCATCAATGCGGCCCCTGATTATGATTTAGTTTCCGATGTGCGACGGGGCGATTTTTATTTTTATGTACTCATGATGATGTTCAAAATATAAATACTTATTATTTTCTACTGATGATGGCTTGTGAAATTAAATACTTGATGATCAACATCATAATATAAACGTCAAATTGAAAATAATGGTGACGGATAAGATAATTATGATAACAATTTAAATGTGGTCAGCCCCCTCCCCCATCCCCCAATATCAATGCGGCCCCTGATTATGATTTAGTTTCCGATGTGAGACGGG
>JBAMJV010006552.1:0-112082 GCA_037951105.1 Echinarachnius parma
AGTATACATTAATACGCAACAGGTACTGTGCACAGTAACACTTAGCTATATCCATTCATAAATGTAGGTAGCAAGTAGCTGGATTCTATAATTACTAAATATTATATCAAAGTATCATGCGTCCAAGTAATTATCATACTCCGCGATTTATATTGCACATGTACATGTACAACACATAACATATTTAAGATAACAATATTGCACAAATCAACAATACCAGCCTGAGCCACCTCCTCCGGTAAAAAATAAAAGTAAAACTTATGATTTCCACTCATGTATAAAAATAAATAATTGAAATTAAATTAAATATTACTAATAACCATACTAAATTGAACAATGCTAATAAATTAATTACAACCATCATATAACTGCTTTACTCTGATGGTAAAATTACTCATTAACAATTACAGTAAATAATATAATGACATACAATAATGGGACCAGCCCTTAAAACATAATTATACTAATGCAAGGCCAAAAAAAAGAAGATATACTGTATATTACCAGTTATTAATGAGAGATATACTTTAAAGGGATAGTTGAGTTCTGGTGAGAGTACAGTTTTGGTGAAACTGAATTTTAGTAACCAAAACCTGCATCATTACATTACAAACTAATAGTTATAACTAGAATGGAACACAAAATTACAAATGACGTAGTAAAGATCATGTTATCATTCAAAAAGAGCCGTTAAAACGTAATATAAGAGGGCGCTCTCTAAACACTCATCGGTTTGAACCATTTTGAATAAAATATTGTGCATGTGATGTTTTGTTGAAATAGTGATTAGATAGAGAAATAACCAACAACTATTTAAATGCCTATTTTGTAACTTTTTGAAAAGAGGAAGCATTTTTTTGAATTTTTAACGGCTGGTTCAAAATTCTCTAATAAAGCCCCAGCTTTATTACAAATTGTTATATTTATGGATATTTCAGCCGTCTCTGAACCGATTTTGATCAAACAAAGATGATTTTATTATTTAAATATTATGCTCTTTCAAATTTGACACTCAGTTTTTCATTACCTCACAACAACAAAAAAGTAGTCTAGCGCCCTTTCTACCAAAACTAAAAAAATAAGTAGTCTAGCGCCCTCTCTACCAAAACTCAACTATCCCTTTAACTTGAGGCTAAAATCTATATCATTGAACGATTAAAAAGTCTTAAAGTATTTAATAATGTAAGACCGAAATGTAATGTACCATAAATGTAAAACATATCTAAACTAACCGAGTGAAGAACAAACATAAATTTATCAATCTGAGACATCTTCAAATCTGGAATTGGGTTTATGTACATGTACTTCTAAACAATAAATGCAACTATTGCGATAATTGAATGAATAAGAATAGCAGCATAAATACACGACCATAATATAAACATTAATAATGTGTTGAGATATTTGTCTTACACCGAGTACAAATTTAGACAATTTATTGCTTGCAAACATTGCACTGGGCCATACAGTGCAATTAATCATTAGTAAAATAGTCGATAGGATTCCAATAAGTGAAATTAGCTAAAAAAATTAATGGAATACTACGGATGGAATCAATTTTCACAAAAATTATTGAATTATATCACTTAATACTTATGTACATACTTCATTTAAAATATGGCACAACAATACTATTATATAACATATGTAAAACATTACAAGGCAAAGTGAATTTAAGTTTTGTTAGTATGCCAACACTTCTCGCAAGAGATTTATAAATTGAGGAAATATGACCACTCCAGTCTAAATAATAATTAATTAAAATACCAAGGAACTTAACATTTGTAATCGAGATATAATAATTTAATGCAGGCAAATCAGTGGGTATAATCTCCTGCTCCTTGTTCTAAAATAATGTAGTTGGTTTTTGTAAGATTCAAGGCCAATTTGTTATAACCTTAAACCATACTGAGACGTTTTTAATTTCCTTGTCTACTGATGACAAGAGTGTATGTATATTAGTGTTGCTCATAAGAGATGCTGTGTCATCGGCAAACAAGGACAATTTAAAAATATTTGAAGATTTAACAATATAATTACATTACATCACAAATTGTTTTCGTTCACATAAATAATCACAAAACAACTGTAAGTCTACACCTCTTATACCGTAATGATACAATTTACTTACAAGAATGTGATGATCAATGGTGTAAAATGCTTTTGATAAAGCTAGAAATAATCCAATACAATATTTGCCATTTTCAATTTCATTTTGTATTTGATAAGATAAATTCAAGACGGCTAGGGCAGTTGAGTGATTTTTTTCGGAAGCCAAATTGTTCATCTATTAGTACATTAAACCCATTCCAAAAAAAAAGTAGACTTTCCAAAAAAGTCTAAAAAAATGGACCGTTTCATGCAATTCTAGATGGTCTAAAATATAACATTTTCACTCAAATAGAACCAAATTTCATGGTTTACATAAAATAATCCCAACAAAGGTGCGTCGATTGCCACACCTGCACTTACCAAGGTTCGTCGATCGCCACACCTGCTCATACAAAGGTTCGTCGATCGCCACACTTTATTCTTACCGAGGTTCGTCGATTGCCACACCTTACTCTTACCAAGGTTCGTCGATTGCCACACCTTGATCTGTCCTAGTTTCGTTGATCGCCACACTTTATTCTTAAATACTGAGGTTCGTCGATTGCCACACCTGCTTTTACAAAGGTTCGTCGATCGCCACACTTTACTCTTACCAAGGTTCGTCGATCGCCACACCTGCTCATACAAAGGTTCGTCGATCGCCGCACTTTATTCTTACCAAGGTTCGTCGATCGCCACACTTTATTCTTACCAAGGTTCATCGATTGCCACACCTGCTCTTACCAAGGTTCGTCGATCGCCACACCTGCTTTCACAAAGGTTCGTCGATCGCCACACTTTATTCTTACCGAGGTTCGTCGATTGCCACACCTGCGCTTACAGTGGTTCGTCGATTGCCACACCTTGATCTGTCCTAGGTTCGTCGATTGCCACACTTGACCCTTACCAAGGTTCGTCGATTGCCACACCTGCTCTTTCCAAGGTTCGTCAATCGCCACACTATACCCTTACCAAGGTTCGTCGATTGCCACACTTGCTCTTACCAAGGTTCGTCAATCGCCACACTATACCCTTACCAAGGTTCGTCGATTGCCACACCTGCTCTTACCAAGGTTCGTCGATCGCCGCACCTGCTCTTACAAAGGTTCGTCGATCGCGTACTTTATTCTTACAGAGGTTCGTCGATTGCCACACCTGCTCTTACCAAGGTTCGTCGATTGCCACACCTGCTCTTACCAAGGTTCGTCGATCGCCACACCTGCTCTTACAAAGGTTCGTCGATCGCCACACTTTATTCTTACCGAGGTTCGTCGATTGCCACACCTGCTCTTACAGTGGTTCGTCGATTGCCACACCTTGATCTGTCCTAGGTTCGTCGATCGCCACACTTTACCGTTACCAAGGTTCGTCGATTGCCACACCTGCTCTTACCTAGGTTCGTCGATTGCCACACCTGCTCTTACCAAGGTTAGGCGATCGCCTCACCTTGCTCAGCAGCCAATATTAATAAAAAAGAAAACAAAATCCTGCAAAGTTATGCATAATACAGTCAGACCTGTCCTATGGGCCACCTGTCTATAGCATCCAACCTGCCTATAGTGGCCACCAAAAGAGTTACTCTACATAACAAACAGTGTTGAGGAACCTGTCACCTGTTTACCGTGCATAGCCACATGTTTACCTTGGTGGGCATTATACACATGTCGGTTATACTGTAGGCTACATACCATTTGAAGAAAACAAAATTATCCTTGTGCCACATTACAATTTCTTGATCACAGTAGGTGCCAAATCCAAGGGTTCGTGAAGAATGTCCTTGACAGACGTAGTCATTAATTGCATATGCCATGCCAGCATAGTGATGGCTACATGCATTCTCTTTATATAGCCAATGCAAAATGAAAATGAATGATTTAATTGATCCTTGTATCCTAAAATAACATGATGTAGACAATATCATACTGTCTTGGCTATCAGAATTTCTACAGTGCATGTAAGTTGAGAAGAGTTTTTTTTTTCTTTTCGCTTTCTGTAAATATTTGGTCAGCCCTAGTTGGCATAGAAACTAGCTGATAAGACGTACTGCAGCTACACTTTCAATCTCTGATCTTTGACCTATGAATCATTTCTACTCCAACGGTATTTGACTCTTGTGTAAACAGTGTTGAGGAACCCGAGGTCACTGGTCTACCGTGCATGGCCACTTGTTTCTCTTGGGTGGCCATTATACACGTGTCGGTTTTACTGTACATACCATGAACCTGCATTTATAGATCAACTTTTGAAGAAACAAAATTATCCTAGTGCATTATTACAATTTCCTTGATCACAGTAGGTGCCAATTCTAAGAGATCTTGATGAATGTCCCTGACATACATATATGTGACCCGTCCTACGTAGAAGAACCGAAAGTCGACAAAGTTGATTTTCTGGATTTGTATTTAGTTCGATTCAGCAATATCTAAGCTTTAATATGATATAAAGTTTGTCTCATAATGATTCTGCAACGCGGAGTTATTGACGCTTTTCTAAGGCAAATATTGAACGGTCTGGAAATAAGATGCCGAGAAAATAGCTCAAGAAACTTTACATACATTTAGAAAGTGAAATTAGCGTTTTAAGCAGGCCATAAATGAACCGATTGCATGAATAGAATGTCGTAGCAACCTTTATTCAATTTTCTTGAAAACTTGCATATCAGTAAATATGTATGATATACACCTTCCCTCCAGAAACTGTTGAATATTATCCATGCATTGTAGAGATATGAACAGATTTAATTACAATTTAAGTGGGTTTGGAACATAGAGTTATATATACTAAAGAAAACTAGAGTGCGAACTGCGTACGCCGCGCGCGCGATTCAGCTGTGATCATGTGTAGAGGCCAAGCGCCATCTTAATACGGGAACAATCGTCGCGAATTGCCTTGATTTGTTTCGCTCAACACGTAACGGAGCATTATCAAAATCGCTGGGTATATGAGCGAATCGATTATGAGTAAATAGTGGTTAGAATTATGGATAATTTGTGGAGTTGAATTAGGATTAAGGAAAGGGGCTATGGATTAGATGTTACCGGGTATAATTGTGGATAAGGATTATGTATAAGATAGGACAGTTTGGTAATTTATGATGGATGGATAATATTTGTTAAGGGATTAATTGTGATTAGGATCGGGGAATCGATGATGATTAAGTAGGGATCGATCATGAGATATAGATCGAACGATCATAGATTGTGATCGATTGTAGAACGTTGTAGTAGTATGTGCCAGTTTGCAAATTTGGATTAGTTAAATGGTTATAGTTGTAATAGTTAGGAGAGAGCCTGATGGTTAAGTATTAGGTTATTGTAGTAATAAGATATCGAGTAATTTGACGGGTTAAGCACGGGGAATGATTAAAGATTGGTAGAGTTATGATCATGTAAAGATTATGGTTTAAATCAGTAACCAATATTATGCATTGTTGAATGTTGCATATAAATGCAAGCATGAAGCTCTGTGTCAGACCTGTCGTTGCGTTGATCGAGGTATGTACTACAAGGAAGTTGGGCATGCTAATAATACCAAAGCCACGCTTCCCGTATTAAGATGGCGGACGGCTCCTTCATCTCGTCACAGCAATTTCAGGGAGTGCGCCCTCTAGTTTTCTTTAGTATATAACTCTATGGTTTGGAACGGTAAACTGTACACATCGAGCACATGATACAATAGCGAGCACTTACAGGTAACAAAAGGGGCTCCGCTCTGGATCTGTTTATTGTTCGATTAATCGGTATTGACTGGCAGTTTGATTTTAGGAATGCAAACTTTCGTCTGGTGCGTAATGTAAAAACTATTACAAAGAACAGTATGTTGATACGTGAAAAGTAAAACGGGGTATCGAAGCTAGACATTTTGGAGGGGGAGGTCCCAGGTACCAAAGGGGGAGGTCCCAGGTACCAAAGGGGGAGGGGGGGATCCGTTGGTACAGGGTTTGTTTTCGTTCTTTTGGCGGGGATGCCCGAGGATGTCCCTTAGAAAATTTTAAAACAGGTGTCTAAGTAACGGAGGCGAGCCTCGGTCAACTTCAAAATGAGGGTATATAAAAGAGTGGGATTGTGCTTTAGCCAACTTAAAACAAGCTCTAAATAGCGTGTTTTTTTTTTTGTGGTGTGGGGGGGGGGGGGGTATGCCTTATTATAAAATTATTATGAACTACTTAAATATTTAGTACGACAAATTAATTCTACATACGATTAATGAATGTTATGTTACAGGGCCCAATTCTTTAATCTATATAATACTCACACTCAACCAGTGGTGTACATAGTGTATGAGGTTGGAGGGGGGGGGGGGGGGGGGGGTGGGTGTGCAGTTAATTGGATAGGACTTGGGTCGTATTGTCATAAACATACTTTGTCAAACTCAATAGGGCCACTATACAATGGAGGCCATTTGGATTACTAATCTCCGTGCACAGTCAATAGGGCTTAAAGAATCTCGATGTGCGCTGGCCGCTCTTGACAGCTACAGAGATTCCAACTTAGCACAAAGGGGTTGTTAAGAGGCGGAGCTTAATATCGATCGCTTTTAGTGGCAAATAATTTTGGAACGCAAACTTTTCAAACCTGCAAAAAACATGCTTCAAAACTCTGCTTAATTTTTACCTTTCCACTGGATATTTTTACTGGATATTTTGCGTACCGGTAGAACAGATATCAGGGAAATGTATGAGGCAATAATATTTGTTTTCACTTTTTCATGCAATTTCAAATCAATCGTGATTTCTGAGGTTCGACATCTTGCGACTTCTGGCTCCTCTGCGGATGGCGAGGCACATATAGCCATTTATCACATGTGCCAGCATATAGTGATGGTACATACATTCTCTTTCTAGCTAGATCAAATTATCAAAATTAAAGCAAATTATTTCATCTGTGCACTATAATATGTACATGATGTAGGAAATATCAATATATTGTCTTCGTGGAACTAGCTGGTGCATGTAGTTGGGATTAGTTTGTTTTTCCTATCTTTTTCTCAAAATATGTGGTCAGCTCTAGTTGGCATAGAAACCAGCTGATAAGACTGCAGTTCCACTTTCAATCTTTGACCTATGAGCTGTTTCTACACCACTGCATTTGATTATTGTGTAAACAATTATCTGCTGCTCTATATGTCCGTTATGTATGTACTATGCATGCATATATATATATATATATATAACACCCCCTGTAATGATGTATTAAGCCATAATACAGCATAAAAGAGCATACTCTATGCGCAATCCATGGCATATACTCCTATAACACATGGGAAGGGTTCATATCAAGCTAAATTATAGGGCAACTTTGTAGCATTTACATGGTATATATTTGTTAAATATAATAACATTGAAATATCAACCAGAAAAATTATGAACATTTTTTGGTGCAATATTGTGGTGTCTTAATTACCCTTTTCTCTGTATTCTTTATATTATATTATTTGTTCTCTTTATTTTATAAAAAAGAAAAACATTCCATAGAATTAATTCCCAAATACTTGAATTTTTATGACGCACTGGATTCCTGACAAATGGTTGTATGCACTATAAGACACTTTAAATAGGATGATTATAGTTGAAGTTCCTAAAAAATTGAGCACAATTGGTGAAAAGATTAGAATTAAAGCAACGGCTCTCTGAAAATATAAATTTACGTGTATTTGTATGAGTGATTCAATTTGCAACACTCTGCCAAAGTTTTGGACTTCCTGCTGTAATGACTACTCCCCATACGTTTTGTACACATAATTTCAATTTTGTTCAATGTTCTCAAAATATATTTGTTTTCCATTCGTTTAAATATTCAAACTGTTTGTAGAATATGTTTATACACAACATATCATGAGTTTGGGGAAGGAAAGTGTGACTATATGAATAAAAATGGGGAATTTGGTGTACAACACATATATGGGGAGAGCTAGTAGTCCAAAAAGATATTAGAGTGCATTGCCAATTTGAGTTCCCCATATGAACAAATGGGCATCTTTAAATAATCACAATTTTATTGCTGATTATGCTCTAACTTTAGGAAGGCTCCACACTCACCTTTTTGTCAGTGGCCCGGTCGAGTCAGTGAAATAATTAATTCTCCTATTCTGGTGGCCAGAACGAAAATTTACTGGCCCAAAAATTGTATTTCATGAGTAAACTTTTTACTTCAAAATACCACTCTTTCTTAATCAAACCTGTAATTACAGATGAAGCATGACAGGAAAAAAAATCATTTTGTCAATGTCGGGTTGAAAATCTACTTGCCCAATCGGGCCACCAAAATATAACTTTCGGACATTTTGCTGGCCCCAAGTGCAATTTCACAATCCCCGGGCCAGCGAGTGACGAGCCTGAATTATTTCTCCTCTAGAATCTCTTCAAGTCAGTAAAGCAATAGTCTGCTTCCGTTTCATTGCCCTTGTGATATACGTAACATTTCACAAACATGAGCATGTGTGAATACACATAAATTGTTGAAGTGTGTCACAAAAATTCAAATATTTTGGAAAATATAAGAGATGGTTGTATGGAATGTCTTTCATTACGTTCCTGAAACATGGATTTACGAAATGAAAAGGAAAGATACAAAAGTATAGCAAGATACCACATTATGACATCTTTTACGAACAATATATGCTCAGAATTGTTCTGGCTTAGTATTTAAATTTATTAGAATAAAAAGTGATATGAAGTTGCCTTATAATTTCAATTAAAAATACATGAACCCTTTTCCTGTATTTAGCAAAAGTATATACCATGGATTGTAAAATATAATACACTCTATCATGGTTTATTATGCACTTACTACAGCATTACATGGGGTGCTATGCATAGTACACACATCAGGCATACAGAACAGCAGTTACAAAGTTGCCTTATAATTTCAATTCAAAATACATGAACCCTTTTCCTGTATTTAGCAAAAGTATATACCATGAATTGTAAAATATAGTACACTCTGTCATGGTTTATTATACACTTACTACAGCATTACGATTACAGGGGGTGCTATGCATATAGTACACACATCAGGCATACACAGCAGTTTATCAGTTGAGTAGAAATGATTCATAGGTCAAAGAGCAAGAATTGAAAGTGTAGCTGCAATACTCTTATCAGCTGGTTTCTATGCCAACTAGGGCTGCATGACCCCAGGTTTACAGAAAGTGAGAATAAAAAAAAGACTCTTCCCAACTTACCATGCTTACAGGCATTATAGACATTCTGATAGCCAAGACAGTATAATGATATTTTCTACATCATGTAAATTTAGGATACAAGGATCAAATCATTTTCATTTTGCTTTGGCTATATAAAGAGAATGCTTGTATAACCATCACTATGCTGGCATGGATATGCAATTAATGACTACGTCTGTCAAGGACATTCTTCACAATCTCTTGGATTTGGCACCTACTGTTATCAAGAAATTGTAATGTGGCACGAGGATAATTTTGTTTTCTTCAAATGGTATGTACAGTATAACCAACATGTGTATAATGCCCACCAAGATAAACAATTGGCTATGCACGGTAGACAGGTGACAGGTTCCTCAACACTGTTTGATTATGTAGAGTAACACCTTTGGTGGCCAATACAGGGTGGCCCAGAAATAACGGAACGGGGCTCTTCCCAAAATAAAGTAACGAAATGACTGGGTCCATCGGATAGTGTGTTTTTTCAAATGAAAATTGATACCAAGAACATTAATTTTGGTTGTGTAGTTTTTGTTTTAGAGCGCTGTGAGTGACACCATGTCAGGGTTCATTTTTCTTCAATTTTGACTGACCTATTGGCTAAAGAATGACCCGAACGGCTCGTCATAGAATTACGATGCACAATGATGCGGACACCTTTGTTAGTGTGCATTCGACTGAATAGCCACAGCACCGTAATTCTATGCCGAGCCGTTCGGGTCATTCTTTAGCCAATAGGTCAGTCAAAATTGAAGAAAAATGAACCCTGACATGGTGTCACTCACAGCGCTCTAAAACAAAAACTACACGACCAAAATTAATGTTCTTGATATCAATTTTCATTTGAAAAGACACACTATCCGATGGACCCAGTCATTTGGTTACTTTATTTTGGGAAGTGCCCCGTTCCGTTATTTCTGGGCCACCCTGTATGGGCAGGTTGGATGCTATAGACAGGTGGCCCATAGGACAGGTCTGATTGTATTATGCATAACTTTGCAGGATTTTTAAATATTTTTTTTATTAATCTTGGCTGCTGAGCAAGGTGAGGCGATCGCCTAACCTTGGTAAGAGCAGGTGTGGCAATCGACGAACCTAGGTAAGAGCAGGTGTAGCAATCGACGAACCTTGGTAACGGTTAAGTGTGGCGATCGACGAACCTAGGACAGATCAAGGTGTGGCAATCGACGAACCTTTGTAAGAGCAGGTGTGGCAATCGACGAACCTTGGTAAGAATAAAGTGTGGCGATCGACGAACCTTTGCAAGAGCAGGTGTGGCGATCGACGAACCTTGGTAATAAGAGCAGGTTTGGCAATCTACGAACCTTGGTAAGAGCAGGTGTGGCAATCGACGAACCTTGGTAAGAATAAAGTGTGGCGATCGACGAACCTTTGCAAGAGCAGGTGCGGCGATCGACGAACCTTGGTAAGAGCAGGTGTGGCAATCGACGAACCTTGGTAAGGGTATAGAGTGGCGATTGACGAACCTTGGTAAGAGCAGGTGTGGCAATCGACGAACCTTGGTAAGGGTAAAGTGTGGCGATTGACGAACCTAGGACAGATCAAGGTGTGGCAATCGACGAACTTTTGTAAGTGCAGGTGTGGCAATCGACGAACCTCGGTAAGAATAAAGTGTGGCGATCGACGAACCTTTGTAAGAGCGGGTGTGGCGATCGACGAACCTAATTGGTAAGAGCAGGTGTGGCAATCGACGAACCTTGGTAAGAGTAGGTGTGGCAATCGACGAACCTCGGTAAGAATAAAGTGTGGCGATCGACGAACCTCGGTATAAGAATAAAGTGTGGCGATCGACGAACCTTTGTATGAGCAGGTGTGGCAATCGACGAACCTCAGTAAGAATAAAGTGTGGCGATCAACGAACCTAGGACAGATCAAGGTGTGGCAATCGACGAACCTTGGTAAGAGTAAGGTGTGGCAATCAACGAACCTCGGTAAGAATAAAGTGTGGCAATCGACGAACCTAGGTAAGAGCAGGTGTGGCAATCGACGAACCTTGGTAACGGTAAAGTGTGGCGATCGACGAACCTAGGACAGATCAAGGTGTGGCAATCGACGAACCACTGTAAGAGCAGGTGTGGCAATCGACGAACCTCGGTAAGAATAAAGTGTGGCGATCGACGAACCTTTGTATGAGCAGGTGTGGCGATCGACGAACCTTGGTAAGTGCAGGTGTGGCAATCGACGCACCTTTGTTGGGATTATTTTATGTAAACCATGAAATTTGGTTCTATTTGAGTGAAAAGGTTATATTTTAGACCATCTAGAATTGCATGAAACGGTCCATTTTTTTAGACTTTTTTGGAAAGTCTACTTTTTTTTTGGAATGGGTTATTATTTAATTGTAAAAAATTATACAGTGGTTTGCGAATAATTTTTTCCAAAATCTTATCAAAAATTGGAAGAATGGCAATTGGCCTATAATTAGTAAGATCATTTGCATCATCCTTTTTATAGAGTGTGACTTTTTTTGCAATTTTAAACTGTTTAGGAACAATACCTCTTTGCAGTGATTTATTAAAAATACAGCATAAAGGTTCAAGGTTTAATGTATAGTATTTTTTATAACGTGTGTACAAACATTGTCAGGGTCAACTGATTTGGATGATTTTAAATTTATAGTAATATCAACAATCTCATTTACTGTAGTTGGTCTCATAAAAAAGGAATTATATTCACTATCCTTAGACAAAAAAGAATCATATGAGTTGTTTATGATCGGAATGTTTCCCGCAGTTTGTTTACCCAAAGAAAGAAAATATGAATTGAATTCATCAACAATATCTTTTATAGAATTTAACTTTCTATTATTGTGATACATAGCAGATGCCAGATTGCAATTTATTGTGTCTCTTATTACCAAGAATATCATTAATTTGTATCCATTTTCTTTATATCACCCTTTATTTTAACAAATCTTGTATAATATAATCAGCTTTCGCACTGCGTAATAAATTTGTTAATTTATTTTTATACTTATCATACTTTTCCTTATTATCACATGGTTTTTTCAAATACTTTTTATATAATCTATGTTTTTTTCTGAATTGATTTTAATAAAGCATTTGTAATCCAAGGTTTTTTAAATTTACACTTATATTGTGTTTTTCTTTGACTAACGGGAAACATTCATCATATATTGAAGAAAAGACTACCATAAAGTGATCATAATACATATTAACATCAATATTTTCATTTTCATACATTCTACTCCAAGTAACTTTTTTTAAATTTATTCTTAAATTTAGCAATATTTTCATCATTTATCAATCTAGTATGAGTATACAAGGTCTTTTTTGGTATTACATTTTTTATCTTTTTGACAGAAAACACAGGAAAATTATCAGAAACAGCAGCAACAATTAATCCAGTATTAACAGTATTTTCTAATGAATTACAAAAAATATTATCAATTAGAGTTGCAGTGCATGAGGTAATTCTGGATGGCTTTGTTACCATCGGATATAAATTATAAGAATACATAGATTATAAAAAAGTTGTTTGACTGTTCATGACTATCTACATTCAATAAGTTTATATTAAAATCACCAATAATATAGAGAGTTTATTTGTTTGATTCAAAGTTTCTAAATAACAATTAATTTTATCAACACAAAATCCATGTTCGTGTTAGGGGCACAATATATACATCCAATTGCAACAGACTTCATACTTTTAGACATTAACTCAATAAACAGCGAATTATATTCTTGCGTACTCTGAGATAAATCAGATTGTATTACATAATCATATTCATTCTAGATATATACAAAGCAACGCCTCCTCCTCTTTTATCTTTCCTATTTAGATAAACTAAATTATATCCATCAATACTATACATTTAAACTTTTGTTTTCAAATCAAACCATGTTTCGGATATACTGATTACAGAAAATGAGTGATTTAGTGATGATATGCATACATACAAATCCATCAAAATTGTGAGGTAAGCTTCTTGCGTTAACCAAGGAGGTATCAGGTTAGTCTTATACCTTCTTGCGTTGTTTATTATATGGGAATAGTAAATTATCATCTGTACCTAAAGATAAATTATCGTCGCATAATATAAAATCATCAGTATTGCCTATTGAAAATGGATTAACTTTCATACGTTTAAACTTATTCAAATTAAAATAACAATGCATATTGAGCTTAAAGTCATCATCATGTAGATAATGGTTGAATGGGAATATATTATAACGAGACAAGGTGTAGGGTTTTGACAAATCAAAGATTCACCACAAATTTCACAAAAGATGACCATTGTACAACGCACACACAAATACACATGCAATAAATCTACGTGTATATTACAGCTAAAAAAGAGAGAAGTATGTAAAAATATACAAAGATTTGATTGGTTTAGGCAAAGCAATGAGCTATTGGGCTTTGCAGGCAAATAAAGCAAAATATATTAATTAAAAGTATTAATAGTAATTTCTCATTAATTTCGTGTATGATTGTTTGTTTGGATTAAGTACAAACAAAACGTCCGTAAAGATGGCTTTATATATGCGAACAAAGGCATAAGTAAGTATGTGTATAATTATCAATTTGGATACATCTATAACAAAAATAAGCCTAAATTGGATGAGGAAGATATGATGTCTGTTATGCAATTTCTCATTAAATCATCAAAAATATAACAAAGCGAAAACTGTTCATTAATATTCTTGAATGTTCAAATTGTTTCAACAAAAAAACAGCAACAACAAGATAAAACAGATATCTTCGTTAAAGGGACAGTTCCTCTTTTACAAAACGTCTGAACAGTTTCCAGTTGACGGATGGGTGTGAATGTAACACACCCAAACAAATCAGATCGAACAGCCCTGTAATTTGGATTCTACGGATGAAAAACGAATGCGTCCCCCATCAAACTATATATCGGTCAATAAAGGAGTTTAACTGATTGAGCATAATATTATTGTAACAATATTGTACTTATTCTTGTACAGGTACTGTGAAGCCGACATTTGTAAAGGTATGTCATGGGAAAAGATCTAAAAAAAATGAAGAATATATAATTACATGTAGTCAGTTTAAGCAAGGTTTGGCTATTTTGTTTAGTAACCGCTTACCCAATGTTATTTGTGTGCGGGTCACGTAGTTTGGAAAAAAGTTAGGAAGTGACGTAGGAAGATATTTAGGACGGATATTGGAATACCACTTAGGACAAAATCATGACTTAGGACGAAATTCTGACTTAGGACACATTTTAGAATACCACCCTATAACTCCACGAAAAAGAGATTTAAAGCTCTAATTTGTTCAGGCATGCTGTTAAATGACATTTTCTTTCATATAAGGCAATAACCTCGCAACTTTTGAAATTTGGCTTGCAAAAGAGGGAATGTCCCTCGACTCCCTTCAATGTTCTAAAATGTTCAAATTGTCTTACATGTACGCCGGATGATGTCCATTGTCCTTGTTTATAGTTTAGTTAGATCTTCACCGAATGAGTGCGACCGATTGAAACATTGTCTGACACACACTGTGACAATGAATGAGGAGCACGTTTCTGACGTTTGGGTAGAACACCTCTCTTCAATCCTTGGTTTTTCTGTTTTGCATAGCTATGCTCTGATGAGAGATTAGCTCCTTTTACTGGACGGCCAGTTATTAAGGCCCTCCTTCCCCCAAGGGCTGCCTTTCTCCTTGCGACAGCAGTTGGTTGCACACCTATCTTGGAAGAGGTCTGTAAGTACTTTGACCTCTTGCGTATACGTTGGGCAGCAGAGACTGCTCCATTGTATTTTCCAAATGTGCAGAGCGATGAAATTAGGGCGCTATCTGTCGTCATCCTCTCAAACTGTGAAAGAAATGAGTTTAAAGGCCCTGCAAACATTTGTGGATCTGTCATCATCTTTGTATGAAGTACCTCACTCATGTTCTTGATTCTATCGGTCATCTCTTCACCTTCTTTCTTCTTGCTGCTTCTAGAACCATTTCTCTCTCTGTCAAACCTGTTTTGCATACTGCGTTGTAAGGAGAGGGATTCAACTCTAAGTACCTGAGGATCCTGGACATTAGGCTGATGATCTGTTACAGGGTTATCAAGGGCAGGTAGTGACATATCTTCCTCGATCTCCAAACTCCCAAACCATGTTTCATCAACATCATCCCGACCTGCAATTTATTAGCAAAAAATAAGAGCAAATTATAGGCATGCCGGAAGTTTATCCGCATTCATAGAAAGAAATGAGTGTTGATATAGGGCCTACATTTTCGATCCTAGCAGAATCTTCTTCAGAGGCTATAAAGTGATGATTATACAAACAAAAACAACATATGTATACACTAGAGCTTATGTGGATGAGGTCGGATTAATGAAGAGTGGTGGTAGGATGAAGAGGAATGCTGATAGGGAGGGAGGGGGAATAAGAATGGGTGATGATCAATGGAAAGATGAAGAATGAACAAGAGAAAGAAGGATGTACACAAATTCCCTGTAGAAAAATGAAAAATGAGAGTGTAATGTTGGTTAATCATTAGTTAGCAAGATGATATATAAATAAGTATATTGGGATATAAACAATATATGAAAATAATTACAACATCACAAATAAATAAGTCTTATGAAACTAATGCAGCTGACTGCCGATTAGAATCCTGTGGGAAAACAGAAAGTGGGAGAAATGTAGATTGAACATAATTAAAAAGTGGTGCATGTGATATATCAATAAACAGATGAGCATATACAATACGTACAACTATATAGTATCAAACTATAACAAATGATAATCTAATATGAAGAAAAAGTGAGAGAATAAAAAACTATAGATGAAAATCAAGCAAAACAATGCATGGATAAAGAGAGAAATTAGAGAACCTGCTAATAAATGAGAGGGAAGCCTGTGGGAAAACAAGAGAATAATCAATATATCAGTTAAACAACATAGGTGACAAGATGTAAATGTGAGAACATGTGAGTATACAGGTTATAATACAAATCATACCAAGATATATCATACCAATGTGCAAAGCTTAGTAAATGTGAATACAACAATTTATTTTAAAAAAAGCATGGAGATCTGTTGAGATAAGATAATGGAAGCAAAACAAAACAAATCAAATATATCAAGCATATTAGGAGAATGTGCAGGATGAAGCTAAAAACTACCTTCTTGAATGTTGGAGCGTAGTGAATCTGGACGGTTGCCTAGAGATTCTATGCCCTGTAGAATCATGTCAGAAATGGAATGGTTAGGTAGGTTGAAATGATGGCCAACTGGGGTGTCGAGCTTGGATGTGTGGACGGTGGATCTGTGTCCATAGAAGCGTCTCTTGAGAGTGTACATATTGGCAGTGTTGTGATTCCACCATTCACTTACCCTTCACTAGGGGAGGCATAAAAAAGATTGTTGTCCTATTATTGGTAACAAAAATATATGCAATCTGTGAGCCTTTATTTTTTATTATTATAACAATACTTAATTTTATATCCCTCATAAGATCGTTTACCATTGCATTTGACAAATGATAGTTTTGGACAACACGCGCAGTCCCCGCGCAATCACGTGACCGGGCTTGTTAGCAAAAAACTAACACTATAAGCTCGTTACGCGCTCGTCCCATAGATCATGTGTTTTAGCAAAATGCACACGCGACCAAATTTGTGCAGTACTCTATGGCGCACACGTTCACGTGATTGCTCACGGCGGTTTCATGCGTTTGATAAGTAAAACGGACGCGTATCAAAAGAACCCGGATGTGATCAACAACTTCGTGAAAAAACTCACTGCTTTGCTCCACTTGACGGTCCGGTGAGAATGACATGACGCAACTCTGGCCAAATTTTTGTCTTAATGAGGTATGTAAACCCTGACTTCTCTTAAT
Source organism: Echinarachnius parma (assembly GCA_037951105.1). Classification (NCBI taxonomy): domain Eukaryota; kingdom Metazoa; phylum Echinodermata; class Echinoidea; order Clypeasteroida; family Echinarachniidae; genus Echinarachnius; species Echinarachnius parma. The sequence goes on from JBAMJV010006552.1 coordinate 17,128, forward strand.
ATTTGTGTTTAAAACAATACCACTTCTTGATTATTTATAGTGTTATATTACGAAACGATTGAAACATGTAATTTTGAACCATATTTGAATAGCTTACTTTTCTGTTTTAAATTTGTCCCGTTTTTAACTTTGGACCATTTAATACCGAATCGTGCAAGATTTCGACATTAGGATTTTCTAATTTTATATTGTTATGGAAATATAGTTTTTCTTATACATGAAAATGTTAACCATATTCTGACCCACCGCTAGATTTTGTGCAATCGCTCTTCAAAGTTGGGCGAGATTTGCCGCGGTTTTATGCTGCTTTTGTGGGGGTAGCAGATGGTCCCACTTTCCCTGCCTGTTCTACCGGCCTAGTCTGGACTGAGCGGTCGGTAGTGAGGGTTGAAGTTAACTCGCGCTTTTTCGATTTTCACCCAACGTTGCCAGATCTGGCATAATTATGCTTTCTGGCATAAGTTTGACCCTTTTAGCATCTGGAATTATGTCTGGCATTATTTGACCGTTTTTAGCTAAATTCTTGCATAATTTGATTTTTTTTTGCATAATTCTGGCAGAATTTGGAGAAGCAAAAAAAGGTCTAAAATTAGTAAAAAATCATCACTAAACTAAAGTAATGACAATGTCATGATCTCGACCAGAAAATTTTTCTAAGATCCTCGCCTCGGCCTGGGAATTTGTGTCCTGGTCGAATTTGGGACTGGACCTGGTCTTGGTCTAAAAAACGTTGAACACCCCTACCTAGTCTTGGCTTTGAAAATGTTCTACAACTACCCCTGCCCCCCCCCCCTTCCCGCAGGGCCAGGGGCAGGGGCTTAGGTTACCCCCCCCCCCCCCCCCCCCTAGGATTCCCAACCAGTGTGTCGAAAATTTGGGACTGAAGACCTGGTCTAGGGCTCAAAATTTTGTGATGGGACCTGGTCTCTGCTTCGAAAATTTCTACGACTACCCCCACCCCCCCCCCCCCCCCCCCCCACCCCACTCGCTTACAGGATTCCCAACTAATTGGTCAACTGAAGACCTCAAAATTTTGGACCTGCTCCCGGTTTCGAAAATTTTCTACGACTACGGTAGCCGACAGTGATAAATAAGAATAATGTCAAAGAGACCTTGAAAGTGATAGATTTGTCGATCTAGTAGTAGTCATACTTCTAGTCCACTGTCTTCTGCCTGATAATATTTTCATGGAGAAAACATGTCATTACATTTTCAAAATATAACAATATTAGAAAATTATATTTTGGAATTAATTGAAATATTTTGACATTATAATTAATAATTCTTTTTCCTTTTGTATGCTGATGCCTGTAGGTGGGCCTTTCCATGCTAAGTGGGTACTTCTGTGATGAAAATATGGACAAAATAATTTGTAACCCTGGGGTGATAACATTTCTGCTATTGCTTGCCTGATATCTATATTTTATATTTTTATGACAGAAAAGATAACTGCATTTACTTGCTAACCTTGCCAGGGTTCTAATGTTTGGCATGTATGAGGAGTGAACGTATGTAACACTGGACAGAATTTGTAAGTTAAAGTTTCCCCTGACATGCTATTAACCTGTATATGTAATGTCTATTGATGTGACAGTTACTGCAATCGATAAAACACCAAGTGAAAAGTTGTATCTCAAACTTTTGATGTGATTTTTTTTTTTTTTTTTGCTTTTCATGAATTAGTTGTTCTAGATTTGAATAAATGTGTGATTTGCGTACACTGTTGAATAAATTTTTTTTAGAGAAATGTGAATTGTGCATACCTATTTGATTTGGTGTCCTTTGGTGTCACCATTTACTGGGTACTTACACTTTTCCAACACTAAAACACTTTTAAAAATACATATTACTGTTGATGCATGTTATGACACAATAAGGAACGTATGTAACGGCTGGACAGACCAGACAACTGTATGTTTCTTTAAGTCATATTTCTGAAAAGAAACATATACTTCCATAAGATCTGAAAATGCTAACAAGCTCCATTTATTTGACATCATAGAATGTATACACATATGGCAAGTGTGGATAGTAAATTTTTTTTATTTTTTAATTGTCTTGTCCAGCCAATGTTACGTACGTTCAGTTTCGGTCCTGCGTGCGTACGTGACACTCGCGCTTCCATCCAAGGTGAACGTACGCACAGAGTGGACAGAATTTCGATGGTTCCGTGTAGCTCACATGGTATCGATGATAAGTGATTGGCTATCGCGTAGACAGACAATGGAGGTACCCGGCTCACTCGGCCGCGATGCGGGTATTCACTGCACTGGCTCCATGACCGATACTTGTTGTTGTAATGCAATGTTACGTACGTTCGCGAGGTGGACAGATAATTGCAGTGGGATTTTCATTTTTATTTTAGTGCAATTTCGTGTTTGTTTGGGCGTATGTTTCGTGGTCAGAATTTTGAACTTCAATGAGAAGATTTTCAGAAACCACAAAAGTGCTAATGAGTCATTGTAGTTAAAAAGCAAATTCACTTGGAACGTACGTAACGGGGGTGGACAGAATCTCCCATTCATTTTGAGAGATTTTCAACTCACTCATTCCCTCTCTTTTTAGCTCGATTGCACAACAAAAGATCAATGCCATAATCCATCCACATCAGAAGCTCTCACTAAAACTTCAAACATAGATCTCTTGGCAGAAATAATATTTGCAAAGATCTCCCAAGTCAGACAGCTCACAATTAAATTCTGTAACGTCACATTTTAGATTATTTTGCACCAAAGAAAGGATCACAACACATTTATATGAAGGTATTAGTGCATCAAATTGTCTTTTTTAAATTTATATACTTCAATCAATGAACTGATAAACAAAGAAAGCCACAGGGTAAACATTTTATTTACATAAAGAAATCTGTTCACTCCATATATAGAAGTACCCCTTTACCGTGGAAATGCCCATGTATATGAAGTCACTGGAAAGATCCACCAATCAAGCTTCTCCACTGTGGCTCTGCTGAATGTTGTACCTGACCGGCTGGTTACCCAACCAGTGTCAAATAGTTCTACACGTCTTAATTGGCTCTGCTGAACCCCATCCGTTAACCGCTGACTCTCTGGCCTTCCATGCAGTCTGTTCTTGGCCCCTGGGTGGCTCATCACTTTATGGTAATTTTTTGTTTGTACAATTTTAAGATATTGGTTGATTGGATGCTTAAATTGTTAAGTTTACGTAACCATGGATTTAACACCTTAACTGTATTAAGGCTAGCCCACATCAGCAATAGACTTGGGCTACCCGACTAGTCCTATTGCCTAGTACTAGTACTAGGGCTAGCCGGGTAGCCCAAGCTCAGCCTAGTACAGTAATATTTATGTTCAAAACGATACCACTGAATAGTTATTCTTCTTGTTTTATTTTTTTATTATGAAATTTATTATTTATTATGAAATGGTGGGAAAGTCAAATTTTTAACAATTTTAAGACTCCATTGAATATGTTCCAAGTTGACATTCGTGTATTTCATAGAGAAAACATTGCCTTAAAAAAAAATCTAATCGAAAATTGTATTTAAAAAAAAAAATGTTACTTGTAAACATATTTGTTTTTCTTTGTTCTACTTGCTGTAGGAATTAGACACTGGCTCTGCTGAGTGCTGTACTTGCCTGGGTTAGCCCAACCAGTGTAAACTAGTTCTACATCTTACTCCGTCTGACTCTGGCCTTCCCTGCCAGTCTGTTCCTGGGTGCCCCAATGGTTCTAGTGCTGGCTTATCTTTTCATGGTAATTGTTCTTGCAATTTTCAGAGATATGCAAAGTTGGTTGATTGGAGTGGTTAAAGACAAAGTCCAGCTTTATGTTACCGTGAATCTAACAATTTATTTTTAGGCTAGCCCTCATCAGCAATGTAACATGGTTTAAGCATGGGCTATATCTGGCTATTCATAGTAGGCCTAGCCAGGTAGCACAGGGCCCACCAAGTACAATCACAATTTATTTTCCTCGTTAATGCCTAATGGAAATGGGTAGGCTAGGGTGCTCGGCCTCTTAACTCATTATTTGAAATGTTATCCAGTAATTCATTTTTGAAATAATATAGACCTACCAGGTAGCAGTAGTAATATTACTAGTGCCATTACCACTTGGTTATAATGAATAATAATAAATTGGTTACTGTTGTACTTGATCTGTCACACCCTGGCGAGGATGGGGATAACCGATAACAGCTTTACTGCAGGGTATGTTTTTTAATTTTTAATTTAAGATCAAAATACATTGTATGTGCTGGGGCATTAAAACAAATTCTTATCTTGATTGCATGTCTGCATTAATTGCATTTTGTTGGTACAATACTATTGGTATCTTGAGCTTGAGCTATATATGCAAGGTTGAATAACCCTTTTGAAGCTTGCCGGATTATGAAATGTAGTATCTTATTTAATTTTGGTGTGTTACCCATGTCCATTATTATCTTTAAATTGAGTTCACTTGATAATAAAATCGTTGTTATTTTCTCTTTTCTCATAAAAACAGGACTAAGGCAAGATCATAGAGCATGTGACATCATGAGATCAGTTCTTTGGTGCGTCAGTGGAGCAGAAGTACAATAACATTAATAAGGTATGACTGAAACATTTGATCTGGTGACAGCTGATCAAAAATATGTTGTTGCATTAATATTACTGTTAGGTTTAGTGCTAGGAATAATGATGTTTTTATGCCTCCGCCAACGAAGTGGCCGGAGGCATTATGTTTTCGGGTTGTCCGTCCGTCCGTACGTACGTCCATCCGTCCGTACGTACGTCTGTACGTACGTCCGTACGTATACGTCCGTACGTACGTCCCGTTTTCGTTCTCGCGATATCTCAAGAACCGGTTGACTGATCAATTTCAAACTTGGTATGAGGGTACATATTGGGGTGACAATGATCTGATTAGATTTTAGGGGTCATGTGGTCAAAGGTCAAGGTCACAGGACTCAATATATATGCAAAAATGCCTCGTTCTCGCGATATCTCAAGAACCGGTTGACGGATCAACTTCAAACTTGGCTTGAATGTACATATTGGGGTGACAATGATCTGATTAGATTTTGGTGTTCATGAGTTCAAAGGTCAAGGTCACAGGACTCAATATATATGCAAAAATTCCTTGTTCTCGCGATATCTCAAGAACCGGTTTACAGATCAATTTCAAACTTGGCATGAGTGTACATATTGGAGTGGCAATGATCTGGTTAGATTTTGGGTTCATGAGGTCAAAGGTCAAGGTCACAGGACTCAATATATGTGCAAAAATGCCTCGTTCTCATGATATCTCAAGAACCGGTTGACGGATCAATTTCAAACTTGGTATGAGTGTACACATCGGGGTAGCAATGATCAGATTATATTTTGGGGGTCATGAGGTCAAAGGTCAAGGTCACAGGACTCAATATATGCAAAAATGGCTTGTAATGGCAACATTTCAATCACTGAATGTCAGATTTCAATCAAACTTGGTACCTGAATGTTTCTTAGGGAGCCAATGTAGCCATCAAAGTTTGGGGTCATATGGTCAAGGTCACAGGACTCAAAATATATGAAAAATAAACAAAAATTAATTCAGTGCACATTAATTTGGGCTTGATATTGAAATCGCGTGATAGCGGAGGCATAATTTTTGACTGCGTGCAGTCGAAGATCCATCTAGTTTTTAAAGATTTGTTGTATTGATTTGAGAAAAATCAATAGTAAAGCAAGCAATTAACTTATACGTGCTGTCAAATTGAATGAGTAGAATGAAATTAAGGACAGTTTAGTTGAATTAAATATTATACAATTTGGAGGTATCAATCTAAATGGAATGAAAAAAAAAGTATTTCCAGTTATACTCTATGATAGTATTCATCAATTCCATTTTTTGTGCATACTTACAGGCAATCTGTATTACACCCGAACACTCATAAAGAGGAAGGGTGGGGGGGGGGGGGGGGCGGAGTGGAGAGTACAGAGTACTATTCACAGAGATTTGGTTACCTTGTCTGACTTAACAAGTGATTTAAATTGATGTCAACCACTCACTCTGAAACTTGTATTCTAGTTATATAGGGAGGGGAGGGATGTGTAATTATTATAATTATTTTGTAATTATTATTATTTTTTTGACATTAAATTTGTTAAAAGCTCATTATGATAGGACACACACTTAGCCCCCAATATAACTACCCCACTGTAATACCTATTTTGACATTTTAAATGTAAAAGGCTATTTTAAACACATTTTCTAGTAAATGTTTATTTCTTGCATTAATTCCTACAGGTGGGATCAGCATGTTCTTAGAGCCGATGACATCTACCAAAAGCACATCATCTACTAGTGACAACTTGGGTGGCAAGAGAGAGATGCAACTTCACACACATTCCTTTACAATTTCATGCCACTAAGTTGCAATACTCGGTTCAACAGGAATACACTCCAACTAGACTGAAGTAAAATCTGTAACTGAAAGGGACACAGTTGTATAGCCAACTAATCATGCGCATTCAATGTAAAATGTCTCGATATTAAATGGACCAGCATGTAACCATGAAGCAGCACCTGGAGAACATTTGCAAATCGACCATGAGAGCCATCATATTGTTTGGACAGATTAGACAGACAATATCTTACAGCATCAGCAACTAAACCATACACCCAGGCCCAGAACAGTTAATACAGGGAAACCCTGTTATAACGAGCTCGCTTAGTACGAGGTACCGTTTATAATGAAGAGAATCCTTTGGTCCCAATTGTTCCAATGGCATAATGCTCCACTTATAATGAGCTCGGTTATAGCGAGATTCTGGTTATAATGAGGTAAAATCATTAGTCCCGACTACCTCGTTATAACAGGGTTTCCCTGTACACCCAGGCCCATTCTATCTGATCTAATGCACGTGATATTTTAAATGATCATTTTTTCATTTAACTTGTATGTATATTTTTTCACTGGTGTAATTAATATCTTTCAGCCCAATGGGAGGGAGGGGGGATTTTTTCCATATACCCCCCCCCCCCCCAAAAAAAAAAGTGAATGTATTTCAGAGGACAAATTTTCATTGGCTGGGACACAGTGAAATTTCAATTTCTGTCCTATATGTCTGTGTACTTATGATGTGATGTGAGGATTATGATATTCAGTAAAATAATAAGAATCCTACAAAATATATACACAGCCTTTTGTTTTCTTTGGATTTTATTATGATAGCTTGAATGATGTGGAATATTCACAGTATGAATTACAACTGTCTAAACCATCAAACATAAATTAAAATATCTCTGTCAAATATTTATTGTAAACCTTGAACAGTGGAACCTTGTTAAAGAGAGCTCTGATGTAACTAAACGTAAACCCTCTTATAACAAGATCATTGTGCTGGTCCCAGCTCTTTATAATCTGTTTGTTTTATGACCCTGGTATAAAGGGATACTAGATATAACAAAGTTGTTCATGGTCCCAAGGACCTCACTTTAAAGAGGTTTCACTAATTGCAACATGTATGATGGATTGCATTTGAATGTCTGTAATTTGTGTGTACTGTGCCATATGTGTGTATTTGTGATACTGTGTTTTGAAATGCTTGTGTGTATGTGAGTTTGTATGAATTTGGTGAGTATGACTCTGTCACATGTGTGTAGTCGTTTCTACAACATCCTTACCTAAAATAGATTCAAAGTTGGAAAACTTTTAATCTAAGTTTACTTAGTCATCATCACAGGAAACAATACATCACATACATTTAATAAATTAAAAACATTTTGATTGTGGAGCAATAATTATAACTCTTATAATAATCACCATCTGTCAAAGTAAATAATGCCACTTGTAACTGAACAAATCCCCTGCCCCAATTGTAGTGAAGATACACCAAATATTAAACAGTAATAACTGTAGGTGTGTGGTGGTGGTTAGGGGCATTGGCGTACCCAGGATTTTGTAGAGGGGGAGGGGGTTTAATTTCTTCTGAAGAAAACATTTCTGTCAGAGGGAGGGGGGAGGGGGGGGGGGGCGGTGGGTTGTGGTCGTAGAAATTTTTTTTTCGAGGACGAGACCATGGTTTTTCGCACTTTTCGAGGCCGAGACCGCTAAAATTTGAGTACGCATATGTGTGTGTGTGTGGGGGGGGGGGGGGGGGGGGGGGGGTAACAAGTGTATTTTCCTCAGAGTTTGGTCTATAATTATTACTAAGAGAACATGCAAGCCTTTATATGCATTAGTCTTATACATACAAAAATACTGGGGGAAATATTTATTAAAACAAAAAAGAAAACTGACCAGAAAAAAAAATAAGCAACGAATAAAACAACTTTTTTTTTGTTAGTGTCGGTTGCTCTAAGTAACTTGCGTTGGATCAATTGAATCAACGCCGCAAATACGCGATGGTGATTGGTTCCCGGGAATGGCTTGTCGTGCAACGGGTCCTTGTGCAATGTCAACAAACACGCAACACACACAACACAGTCATGCTAGGCGAAAAGAGACAAATCATTGCTGTACAAAAACATACTTTTCTCCAAATCTAGCGGTGGGTCAGCGAGTTCTCAACGGATTATTGAAGCCAAATAAATTGCGGATTCACACTCATTTTCAGTTTGAAATCCTAATGTAGAACTTTGTTGCTATTTTAGTGTAAATTTACGTAACTTTCGTCAGGTATTATGGCTTAAATCAGTTCACAAATTAACGCTTAATTTCCTTTTTATTTCACTTTTTCTTTATGACATGTAATTTTGTGTTTATGAACCTGTTTTGCATATTTGTTTCATACACCTGTGTAAATTACAAGACTTCACGTGGGAAACTTAAACATTAATCGCCATTTGTAGAGCAATTCATCGTCAATTAATTTTGGCCACTTGTGATTGAACTTCGTGGTGAAATTGTTGAGTTCACGTGAACGCGCGGAAATCCGTGCGTGTGCGGCTGGCTACCCTTTTTAAGTACATGGCCTATGGGAGTGAAACCGCCGTGAGCTAGCTACACTCGGTTATCTACACTACCTAGTTTTAGTGTGTACGCGCGCGTCCGTCTCGCCGCGCCGCGCCCGCTGGCTCGCTCGCGATATATATCCAGGCTAGGCCGGCCAGCGCAGCGGAACCAGTGCAGCGGAGCACAAATGAAGGGTCTCTACTAAAACACGCGAAGCACTACGAAGCACTAAGAAGCACTACGAAGCACTGCGAAGAGCACTGCGAAGCACTACGAAGCACAGCGAAGATTATGTTCAGGGTCAATGCGAATCACCGCGAAGAAATCATGTATTGTAGGTATAGGAAACTAACTTCTTGGCGCGCACCTAGAGGGAGATCGTTCTTGATCGATTGTTGGGATCAAGTTGGGAGGTTATAAAGGGAAAACAAAATTATAATTCCAGATTGGCGTTGCCACGGGATAGAAGGAGGGGGGGGGGGGGGGCTTGATACACCACAAATATATATTTTAGATGGCGTAGCCAGGGGGAGGGGTGTTTAATAAATTAAGATACAACTATTTTCAGATGGCATAGCCAGGGGGCGGGGGGCTTGCTTAATAAAGATAGCCTACATCACAACTATATTTTTAGATGGCGTAGCCAGGGGGGGGGGGGGGGTGTATTTAATAAAGATAATAACACAATTATATTTTCAGATGGCGTAGCCTGGGGGGGGGGGGGGGGGTATTTAATAAAGATACAACACAATCATATTTTCAGATGGCGTAGCCAAGGGGTGGGGGCAGGGGGGTGTTTAATAAAGATACAACACAATAATATTTTCAGATGGAGTAGCCAGGGGGGGGGGGGGGGGGCTTGTTTAATAAAGATAAAAACAATCATATTTTCAGATGGCGTAGCCAGGGGGGGTGTTTAATAAAGATACAACACAATCATATTTTCAGATGGCGTAGCCGGGGTGGGGAGGGGGGAGGGTTAATACAGACAAAAACCATAATATCAGTCGGGCGTATCATATAGTTGAGAGAAAGAGAGTTAGAAAATGTGATTGGCGTATTCACATGGGGGGGGGGGGGGGGTGGGGGCCTTGCGCTTAAAGGTAGAGTTGAGTATTGGTATTTCCGAAAGTGCTCCTTGATATTTTGTGTGAGTCTGTGTGACTGTCAAATTCGAACGAACTTACAATTGATGACAGAATAAACTTTATTTGATCAAAATCGGTTCAGAAATGGCTGAAATATCCATAAATACATGTTTAATCAAAAGTTCCTCACCGGCAATCACCGGGCGATGTTTTGGACTTTGTATAGAAACAAATTAAAATGCTCGAAATATAGGTTTTTAAAAAGTTGTTGATGATATCTCTACTGAATCATTATTTTAACAAACATTAAATACTTAAATTTGTATGAAAAAGGGCTAAAAACCAATGATTTTGTTTTAAATAGCGTCATCTTGATTTGTAATGGTCTTTTTGAATGATAACAGGGGTTTTACTGTAGTCGTTTGTAATTATGTATACTTTTCGAGCATGGTGAAGTTATAACTATTATTTTGTACCGTAAAGGTGCAGGTTTTGGTTACTCAAGTTAAGTTTGACCAACAATACTCAACTATCCCTTTAATACATGCAGGATCTGAATTAAAACAAGAGAAAACAACTAAGGGGGTCTAGTCAACTGCTGTTTGGAAGAATTTAAACAAAATATATGCAGATTATAAAGTTTACCAAATGTAACCAAATAGCTATAATTATTTGGTGTTGTGTAGGCATGCAAGGCATCATTTGGAATTTGTTATAAAAACTGTAGCCTAATAGTTATTTATTGTTATTATTGCCTCCTCTTGTCATTTGCCAGTATCACGGATTTCAATTAATCTGTAGGATGCTTTTTAAAGCAGATTTATTTCTGCATGTATTACAATAAACTGAACATACATAATATAGACATAAGATAAGACATTGTCAAAGTTACAAATATAACTATAGAAATTATTATTTAAAGCAATTACATAACTCTCTTATTTAAAGTGACAAGTTAAATAATAATGGTTTGAAATACTTTGGGTGTGACATTTTGTCCGTTTAACCCTGGTCGGGATATTTGATGTCTTCCTATATACGGGTCCGGGGGGCGGGGGGGGGGGGGGGGCAGCCTTATTGGGGAAAATAATGAAATACAAAAAAAGAGCTGAAAACAAAACAAATACAAAAATGTGCATTACTTTTTCAACAACTTTACGCAAAAACTAACTTTTTTCTATAATATAGTAATTTTTAATTAAATTGAGGCGCCCCCAGTTAGTGGCATCGGACTCAATTGAGAGGGGAGGGGGGTGGGGGTAGGGGGCGGGGGCTGGGCACGCAAGATTATTGCCGGGGCAAGCCCTTAATATGTATTTCTTTGTTTTTCCATTTTTTTTTTGTTGTAATTACCTTTCAAAACAGCCAGCCGACTTCGCAGAGCATAAACCAGGCTTCCCATTTTGAGACAATGACTTGGAGCTGTATGATAGTGAGATGGAACAAAATTATTATAATGAAACAGTAATTTGATATCAGAATTTTTTGTTTGTTTAGTGATTGCGTCTATATCCTTAGGCTTAGGTAATACAATCTTTACATTACTGGAAAGCCAACTTGGTTTTGTCTCAGGTAGGCTACTATACCATAGTCAGGAGCTAGCAAAAACACAAGATGACATTCTTAGCCTACTCTGTGATCGACTTCATCGACTTGTGGGACTGCCGTATACCAGATTAATCACCCTTCCCGTTATGTTTACTTTACGAGAGAAGAAAAAAAAAGGTCTTTGTCTATATGGTACCTGACTACAACATAGTTTTCCCCGAATCCCGAATGACTCTATACTGCTCTAAAACAAGTTGACACGAACTTGCCAAAAGATTTGCCTGAATAAGACATAACATTGATGTTGCATGATTCATATGACATGGTTTGTCCGAAGTTGTGGTTACATTATGGCCGTTTTGTTTAAACTCCCGGGAGTCTGAATCACCCAAACCCCCGCCCCCCCCCCCCCCCCCCCACGTACCCCTGCCCCCTTCGCCCAATACACCCTCTCCGCTCCGCCGATAATTATAATCAACAATATAGCGTAAAACTATTCCTATCATGATCGATTATGAACGAATCTCCTCCTAGTGGTGCTCCTTTAGCACGGCGCTCTTCGCAGTGTTTTGTTGGTGACCCTGAACAGAATCTTCGCTGTGCTTCGTAGTGCTTCGCAGTGCTCTTCGCAGTGCTTCATAGTGCTTCTTAGTGCTTCGTAGTGCTTCGCGTGTTTTAGTAGGACCGCAAATGAAAACAAAAACTCAGCGGTCAATGGTCACATTTCTATGGTAAGCGTCTTGTCTAATCTACTTCAAAAGTATACAACATTCACATTACTTCGTAAATAAGGTGCAATGTAATTTAAACGTACCGAAAAAGTATATTTTTAAAAATTACGTATTACATATGCAATTTTAAATACATAATGAGCTCATATTGATGCAATACAACTAATCTTATCAAGGGTTGATTTAGAGAGTGAAATAGCGATCCATACAAAATATTCACATGCACACATGTTTGTACGTTTAATCAAAGACAGTACTAGAAGGTATGTACACAAGTGTACGACACCTTAATAAACAGTTAAGGAATCGATTGCACGCCGCCACGCCCATGCCCAGCCTCCAGGCCCAATTCAGCAAATAGACTTGGTTAACCCAAACTGGCGCACAATTCAGGAATTACAGTATAGGCCCAGGCTGTTCCTGTTTAGTACAAGTTACAGGTAACTTCAGGCCGAACTGCAGTTACCAAATCTGCTGAGCTGAGCCTGCATGAGCCATGAGACTGTGACTTTGTGAGGATTTGAAGATCACATGCAGACGCATGCAAGCTAGGGCGGGGCCGGGCCTTAGGCGGCTGCAAACAAGTGTGGGCTGAGCTGTACTACCAGCTGACTGGACCATATTTACTTAGTAATAGTAGATGTGAGCTGTACGTGGCATCAAGCTAATTCGAAAGTAAGTATTCAAAAGTCGAGGCAAGCGCACCCCTGCATTCAAATTCAAGGACCAAAGGCAAAACCAAGCCCAAGGCTTGCCATGACCCTGCTGGGCTCACTGTCTAAAGGCGGCAAGCACAGGGCAGACTTCATCCATAATTGTTTACCAAGTTCGAGTTCAACATCACGTCTAGCTAGTACTACTACCAACCATATTATCACTTATCAGTCTTAAATTAACCTTAACTTTCAGTACAAATACCTTTTAACTTATTAAAGCAACTATCAATTAAGTTACAATGTCATTTGAACTTGAGATCATGTGTATGGATTGTAGACTTTAGTAAACACATTGTTTGTTTTATTTAAGACTATAAAGTTTAATTATTATTGCTCTTCACAGGTTGGCATCGGCATGATCAGTTGAGTTACTTATAGCTACCCTAGCTTCCTGGGGCCGGTACAGTCAAACCTGTGACAGGCTGTTTGTGACCAAGAAAAGTGGCCACTGTAGAGAGGTTAATACATCTATAGATGGGTTCTATTAAAAGTATAACATTGTTTTTCTCTGCAGGGGATCACATTTGGGGCTACTATGACTATAGACAGATACTACTAGGTGGCCACTAAGACAGGTTTGACCATATTATATCCTCATGCCTGCGCACATGTCATATATTGGCTACTAGTAGTGTGATCAGTGCGGTGCCGGTGTTGGACTATTGGTCAATCTGAGCTACTGAGTCTGAGAGCAATCTATTTTTAAAGTATAGATAGATAGATATATCGGTATTTATTGAACAAAATTAACAAGACTGTAGTCCGAAGACTAAAATGCCTTGCGTACATGAACATATATGAACATACATGAATAAATAAATTACAACACAATCAAAATATTTTGTTTGGAGTGAACTTTAGCAAAATTTGTAACTTTTCTAAAGGGTGACTAGATACTTATATCTAGATGAATTTTTAAATTGTTATTATTTCTCTTTTAATAGGTGGACATCACATCAGTTGAGGTAATAACCCTAGCTTCCAATTTCCAAGCACCACTGCCCCGGCAAGTCAAGACAAGGGGCTTACTGTGTAAGCTTCAGGGCTTCCAAATTATCATCTGACATCATGGCGCACGTCTTAGCTCCAAGAATAATAAGTGAGGCGCAGGTTTTGGCCAACCTGAGTTACAGGGAGCTGATCCCTGGTGTGGAGCGAGCTCTGGGAATCTTCTCCAAGAGGAACGATGAGAAAGAGTGCCGAGGAGGCGTTTATCCGCAAAGAACATTGATGAGCATCAAAGAACATGACGGGTAATGATAATTTTACAGTGGGCTTGCGGTGTGTTGCATTATAATGTAAGAAGGCAGGGATGGTAGAGTCCTGCAGAAGGACTGCACGGTAGTCCTGGAAAGAAACGGCTGTTATTCTTTCTCTCTTGAGCTTGAAGTTCTAAAAAAGAACTAGGGGGAGGGTGGTAGGATGATAATTTTTTTTATCGGCAGTCTATTAATGTGGACGTGGATTGGCAAGATTAGTTGAATGCACGCTTTCCAATTATGGGATCCCAAGTTCGAATCCTAGTGTATGCCGGCCCACTCCATTTGTCCTTCAGCAAGACAATTAATCCACTATGACTGCTCTCTACCCAGGTCTAAGGTGTATAAATGGGGACCCGGTTGGAGGAACAGCTATATAACGCCTTTATTGGAATGATCTTCTCAATACCCATGAGCCACTTTAAAGGAATGTTCCCCAGGGAGTTGAGATGATGCACATGATATTTGTCAGCTGGCATTGTATCATATGACAGGGGTAATAATAATGTATGATCTATGCTTAGCCTTAGGGCCATGCATTCTTTGAAAAGTGAAACTTTTTCGGAAAAATTGAAGTTTTATTTTTCTGTTGTTTTATTCCATTTTTGGAATGATCCATGTGTAAAGTTTCATGAAATATATGATTTACATTAAACAAAGACACTTTCATACTCATTTGCATAAATTTACATATTTCAATATTTTTCTAAAATCATAACCCAGAAAATAATCAAGATATCGAAAGGATAGTTAGCAAGCTTATTCTTCTCACTTTCCTGTACATGTTGATAGTAGGGGTACATACAAAATCACTGATCACCCCATCCTTGACCAAGTGGTTCTCCTGAACACAGTCTGTTATGAGTCAATTGATGCTTTCAGATTAGGTCATGCTTAGTGAGTACCTCTACCGCACTGCTCAAGTGCGTCTGGAGGTTCAGGGGTCAGCTGCTCTTGAATCATCCATATTAATCTTGCTAAAAAACGGAAAAATAAGCCTCGAACGGACGGATCTCACCGGAAACGACAAATGCCTGCCCCCCGACCACGTAATAGGAATTTTGTAATAATGGAGGTGAACATTCGTGGCCTTAGATCAAATATTGGAGACCTTGCAAACCTTTGTGCGGAGAAGGAGCCAACAATTGTCATTGTAGTGGAGACTTTCCTCGATCGGACAGTCGAAGAGGGAGCGGACGGTATCTCGATCCCGGGATACACTATGTGCTGCCGTAAAGACAGAACTGAATCATCAGGTGGTGGTATTGCTGTATACTGCTTGGAAGGAGTTGCTGTCTACCATGACCCACTGAGAGATCCCGAAGACCTGGAACTTATGTGGCTGTCAGTAACCCTGCAATCTAAAAAGCTACTTGTAGGAGCTGTGTACCGACCACCCAGTGCTAATAGTGATATAATTGAGTACCTAGACAACAACACTATCCCAAAGATAGAAGAATTTGGAGCAAACTGTGTCATGCTTTTGGGAGACTTCAATGTTCATCATGAAGACTGGTTAGGAAGTCATAACACAGACTCTGCTGGTCGACTTATGTTCCAGCTAGCAAATGGCCTTGGTTTGGATCAGATAGTTAATGAGCCAACAAGAGGAGATCAAATCCTAGACCTTGTTCTAACCGACTCGCCAGCCTCATCAACCACCCTTGCCAATGTAGGTACTTCAGACCATAATCCAGTCTTGGTGAAATTTGATGTTCCTGCCTTCAGAGACAAACCCTACCAGAGAAAAGTATGGCAATATGACCAAGCTGATTACTGGGAGATGAGAGGCTACCTTTCCTCGACGGACTGGACTGCAGCATTCCGGGACAACGATCCAGAGAAAGCATGCAGCAGAGTCACAGAAATCATCACAGAGGCCATGGACCTATACATCCCCAACAAAACTGTGACAAAAAAGACAGGTGATAAAGCCTGGTTCAGTGACGAATGTCGAAAGGCCACCAGGAAGAAACGCAGAATCTTTCAGCAAGCGAAAAAGAACAACACGGATGCCAACAAGGAGAAATTCATCAATGCAAGAAAGATCTACAACAAAACAGAGAAAGAAGCCAAAAGGAATTACAACAACAAACTGAAAGAGGACCTTACCAACAATAACCTTAGCAGTAAGAAGTGGTGGAGAGTTGTTAATACACTTTCTGGCAGAGCGGCTCACTGTGACATCCCAGTGATTTTACACAATGAAGTAGCTCACATTACTGCAGGGGAAAAGGCGGAAGTATTCTGCAAGACATTTACAGAGAAATGTCATCTACCAGATGCAGATTCCGTTGCTCCACATCCAGACCAACCTACAACCACCTCCATCGAAAGTATTACCTTCAAGCCCAAGGTCGTAAATAGACTACTCAAACAACTCTCAGCTGACAAGGCAACAGGACCAGATGACATTCCTGCAAAGGTCCTGAAGGAATGTAGTGCAGAACTTGCAAGTCCTCTATGTAGACTTTTCCACATGTGCTTCACACAAGGGGTATTTCCAAGCCAATGGAAGACAGCAAGAGTTATACCAATCCACAAAAGAGACTCAAAATCTGACCCATCCAAGTACCGGCCTATCTCTCTGCTAAGTATTATCAGCAAAGTCATGGAAGCAGCTGTAAATCAACAACTTCAGAGCTACATCTTCCAGAATAGCCTGATATCAAGCAGACAGTTTGGATTCCGTCAGGCCACAGCACAGCGGATCTCCTTAGTATTCTGTCCCAGAAGTGGAACAACACCTTGGACAAGGGAGAGGAAGTCAGTGTTGTAGCTCTGGACATAAAGGGAGCTTTCGACAGGGTCTGGCACAACGGACTTCTTACCAAACTAATGTCCAAAGGCATCCAAGGAAAGCTGTTATCATGGTTACAGAGCTACCTATGTGATAGATCTATGAAGGTTGCATTATCAGGCCAAACCTCAGCAGCTTCCTCCATCAATGCTTCTGTCCCCCAAGGCTCAATCCTCGGACCACTCTTGTTCACCATCTATATTGATGACCTGGTTGACGTATGTGAGAATGAGATTTACTTATACGCTGACGATTCTACACTTTACGCCCCAATCCATTCTCCGAAAGACAACGATGCAGTTGCAGCTAGCCTCAACAGAGATTTAGCCAAAATGGAAACATGGGCTCAGACATGGAAGGTCACGTTTGAACCTTCAAAATGTAAAACAATGACAATTTCAAGGAAAAGAACCCCATCGGAACTGAGTTTAAGCCTCGGAGGTTGTCAACTGGAAATGAAGTCTGAACTTGAAATCCTAGGTGTTACATTTGACTCCAAGCTAACATGGACGAAGCATATCTCACACATAACCACCAGGGCTGGGCAGAAACTTGGCGCTCTACGAAAAGTCTCCAACAAGCTGGACCCAAAAGGCAGAGCCACAGTCTACAATGCTCAGGTCAGAAGTGTAATGGAATATGCATCTCTGTGTTGGATAAATGCCTCACCATCTACTCTCACCTTGCTGGACAACATCCAGAAGAAGGCTCTGAAGATTATAGGAGTTCACGAGACTACTGCTCGCACACAATTTTCTATTCCAAGTTTGACGCACAGACGCCAGGTTGCAGCAGTGTCTGTCCTCTACAAGATGCATACACAAGCCTGCCCAAAAGACCTGATTGACATGCTCCCCCCGCCAATGGAAAGACGACGTGTGACTAGATCTAGCTCATCCATGCCAGATCACGCTCTAACCGTACCTCATGCTAGAACGTATTCATTGGACAGGAGCTTCATCCACTTGGCTGTCAGAACTTGGAACAGTCTCCCTGACAAAGTTGTTGGCAACATCTCTGACACCGGTCTCCAAGCCTTCAAATGCCGCGTACATACATGTAGTTTCCTCCTATCAAAAATGTAATTGTTAATTTTGGGTCTAATTGTTACCCTATAGTCTTAAATTGTGATTCTTTTATTTCATTTGAGCTGCAGTGAACCACTGATTGGCCTTCCGGAGCTTCACCAATACTCTGGTGGGCTATTGTTCGCATTTCCTTTCTATATACAAAAAAAAAAAAAAAAAAAAACTTTGTAAAAATTGAACCTTTCATTCCTTTCTAAACCTGATATTATAAAATTCCCATTTTTCCATTCATATTGTACATGTCACACATGTGACCACCCCAAAATGTCACACAGTGACCAGACGTTACCACATAATTAAATACAATAAAAAACAATGGTTTGATAAAATTCTTATTCATTGCTATTTTTGTACTTACAGATCTATAATACTTGTCTGGTTATAAGATGAACATTATAGCTTTTCATATTTCAAAGGATTTCCCAAATGAAATTGAGTTATGAAAAAAGCGCTCCGTGCGAAGTCACACACGTGACCCATGCCATTTGACCTCTGACATTGAGTAACGTAATCCTTATAAAATCTTTTGTGTTAAGTCTGAAAGACTTCAACATATTCAAGTCACATACAAAGTAAAAATCATTTACCTCTTATACTTACTGAAATATAAGCATCCTATTTCAAAATTTTTCATGTTTTGGGTCACACACGTGACCAAGAATGGCCCTCATAAAAGGCACTATACAAATCAAACCTTATGAAATATAAATGCATTTACCTGTTCCCTACAACATGTGGCAACCCCCCTTAGAGTTGATAAATGACCCACCAAGTTCACGTAGGCTGTCATTGAGGCTGATATATTTCAAGTCGGTATTCATTTTTCTCAAATGTATATATGTACTTTAATTTTGTTTCAGCTGTGTGTTTGTTATGCCAGTATTCAGCCCTGGAGATGACATCATCACTACCAAGGTGGTAGCTGCCTATCACGGAAACACAGAGAGATATAACATCCCGTCTCACATGTCCACGATAATGGTGAACGAGGCAAAGACTGGAGCAATGAAAGCTGTGAGTTTTTTTCTATTGACATCAGTCAAAGCTGTGTATATGTGACCATGTATAAAGGGAAATCAGAAAAGTGGCCACTATAGACAGGTGACCCCGACCAAGGGGACACTGAGAAATATAACAGCCCTTCTCACCTGTCCACGATAATGGTCAACGAGGCAAAGACTGGAGCAATAAAAGCAGGGTAGGAAATATACGGGACAAACGGTTTGAAAATTGTACTCTCCGTTGGGCATCCGTTTAAAAGACTATCCGGTGATATGTGACTGGGCCTTAACATTTGCCTCATGAATATATACAGACCTAATGAAAGTAGGCTAACATCAAATACAGGCACATCCTGTGCCCTTGTAAACTCTCCTTTGCTGTTATTTGTCTTGTCCTTGTCTAGACGCATGGTCATGTGTGTTTATGCTGTCAATGCATGACAAAGCAAAGGAGGGTTTTCATGCCTCCGCCTCCGCATTTAGGCGTATTTACTTCATGCAACACCCCCCCCCCCCCCCATATGCTCACTGCTTGAAGGACTATTTAATTGTTTTAATAATGTATGATGTTGATGATGTTTTTGTTGTTGTTGTTGTACAGATTATTGCAGGAGAGACTCTAACTGGTATGAGAACTGCAGCAGCATCAGCTGTGGCAACCAAGGCAAGTGTATAGTCTCAACTTTAAAGGGCATCCGAACTCCAAAAATAATATTCTTATATACATGAAAGGTAAAATTAGTAGGCCATTCCACCAATAAAGTTCAGAAAAATAGGTTTCCAGACAATTATATAATATACTATTTACATGTGTTCATGCATGGGTCTGCAGAATGTTGGTAATATTGTCTCCAAATTATGTACTCGATGTAAAGAATTGGCACTCTCTCATAAAAGTTTAGCATTTATGGAACCTGTTGGTTCCGTAAGTTTTGGTGATAAATTGCATTGTTTATGAATTACACAACCCTTTGCAAATTGTTGGACATGTATTTAATATTTGTTCATCCTCAGCTTCCAGGCTTTGAGGAAGATGAGTAACATAAAACTGTTAAGAGTAAAACTTTCATACTTTTAGAAGGTCTGTCCATCTCTATATTTAAATGTAACTTTTGTACTGAATGATTATATTTGTCTGATTTTGTATATTCACAGTAAATTTGTTGTGTTTATTTATCTCACTTGTGTGCTTTCACCTTTTATTCAGCTTAAATTGTGTTGTTTTTGATGGAATGGAGAATAAAGTTTTAATTGAATTCATTTCAATGCAGTATCTTGCGAGAGAGGGATCGAGCACCTTGGCCATTCTTGGAGGCGGGACCCAAGCAGAGTGCCATGTTGATGCTCTACGTCGTGTCATGAACATTAGTAAGGTCAGCTATCACATTCATATTCACCCATTTCCTATGGCACACAATTTAATAGAATGCTTAAATGACCATTTACGAGATTGTTGTATGGACTGGGCTAGTTACCAAAGAGGGATCCGGCCAGCACCTTGGCCATTCTTGGAGGTCAGCTAGCTTATTTGGTTTAAACAAAATGAACAGGCTTCTCATCCCGGGGGGGGGTACTCAGATTATAGTAGGACGGGGGTGTGCGGCTGAGACCTCCAAACCCATACCCACATCTAAGGGTCCTTTTGCGAAAAGGGGACCCATGTCTAAGGATTTTTTTTCGCCTGCGGCGCATGTTTTGGGCGTATTTCCCGCTGCGGGGCATGTGTTTTGGCGTATTTCCCGCAAATTTTGTGGTTTTAAGTTAGCGAGCGTAGCGAGCTTGAAAATTTTTGCTATTTCACATCGGCAAACCCAAAAATCCTGTATAAAAAAGGGGAAATTTGAAAAAGGGGACCCATGTCTAAGGATTTTTTTGATGAAAAGGGGACCCATGTCTAAGGACCTTTCTTGAAAAAGTCACCCTTCCGAGCGGCACATCCCCGTATACCCAATATACGTGAGTACCCCCCCCGGGCTTCTCATAGTTGAAAGATACTTGTGTTGGCCAAAATTGAAAAATTCCAAGATTTGTTGTCTTATATGGGAGAAAATATCATGTAAGAACTATTCTTTGCAGATTATAGGACTTGAAAATATATTTTAGTGAAATTATACTGGTTTTAGAGCTTGAAATGATAAAGGGTCAGTGGCGTAGCTACGGGGGGGACACGGGGGGGGGGGGGGGCACGTGCCCCCCCAATAATTTCGAAAAAACAATAGAAAACATATGGGGACATTTTTTTGAAAAAACAATGAAATACATAAGGTGTGCCCCCCCAATAATTTTCGTGCCCCCCCAATCAGTCCGACCACGCTACGCCACTGTAAAGGGTCACTGCAACCATTGAATTAGGTTAGCGTCTGCAGGCATGGGGGGGGGGGGCACTTGGCCCCCCCCCCCCCCCCCCCCCTCTTTCTTTTCTCCTTTATTATACTTTGTGTTTGTATTAGATGTTCACAAACCAAATCAGATTTTTGATGTAATAGGTCAATTGTATTTAATTTCTAGCATTGCCTAATTTAAACACAACAAAATTCTCCACTGTGAGAAATTAAGTCTACCTTATAATTTGTAAGTATAAATTTGTAATCAATAGGTACGTTCTTTTAATTTTCTTGATTCACAGATCTACTTATGGACAAGGTCATTCGCAAAGGCTGAGGCTCTAGCGTCAAAGTTTGACCTGACGGCCTGTGAGACAGCGGAGGAGGCCGTTAAAGATGCTGATGTCATCGTGACGTGTACAGGATCAACGACTCCAGTGCTAAAGGCGAGCTGGATGAAGCCTGGCTTTCACATAAACTGTGAGTGTATAGAACACATCAATTTCTATTTTGTTATCTATTTTTCAATATTTGGAAAATCTAACTTCAAACAGTGGCAATTAGGAGGGGGGGGGGGGGGGGGGGGCACTTGGGTCAGAGTCCTCCCCCCCCCCCCCTTTTTTCTCCTTTTCTTGTTGTTTGCTTGTTAGCCAGTAGTTTATATATATTTGGGCTAAAATCCACCTGGCAACCACCTGGAAAACCTGGTATTATAATTATTTTGCTAATTGGCCCGGGTTTGAATCTTGGTTGTGTCTATCGGATGGTGACGAAAAAGGGCAGTCCCAGACGTAAAGAATCATAATTCATTGAATGCGTCTGAAAAAAAAAAAAATAACCAACCAACCAACCATTACTTTGCTATGATACTGTATGTTAAAGGGATGCCTTTTAAGTGTCTAACTCCACGAAAAGCTTCCTCGTTTCTCTTCTACCGTGTTGTTTAGCTTATGGTAATTAGAGAAGAACAAAATAGGGTTGAATTTTTTCAAATGCCCCTTTAGTATGACGATATCTATCATTCATAAACCTCATAAACGTCATACAGTAATTTGTTGTAAAAGCTGACGCATATTTTCGCTTTTTTAACCAGGAAAGCAGTGTTCTTTTTCAATGAAACTATCACACATCATTCGGACATATCTTACAATGATTTTGGTACAGGATTGAAGTCTCAAATGTCATTTTGGCATTATCTGACACTTTACAGGTGCGCCTTTAAGAGATTTTGAAGTAAAATATTTGACACTCTTTCCATGACAGGCGTGGGAGCTTGCACCCCATGGTCCCAGGAGTTGGATGTAGAGATCATGCGGAATGCTGTTGTCTATTCTGATAACACACCGGGTGCACTGCAGGAGTCTGGGGATATTATCAAATCAGGGGTAAGTAATGTTATGCCTCCGCATATGTTTCTAAAATGTTTCTTATATTCTCTATTTATCAAACAGGTTGCCAATTGATACTGCAAAAGTATTTCTAGATGTTTCTTATATTCTCTATAAAACAGGTTGCAAATTAAAAAGTATTTCTAAATTGCTTATTATATATTATATATTTATCAAAAAGGTTGCCAATTAAGTGCTGTAAAAGTATATTTCTATAATGTTTTCTATTATTCTCTATTTATCAAACAGGTCACCGTGTTTGGAGAGATTGGAGAAGTCATCAATGGAACCAAAGAGGCGAGAAGGAATGAGAACACCGTCTTCAAATCACAGGGTAAGATGACACTGTAACCAAAGTACAGTGAAACCTTGTTATAACGAGCATGTTGGGTCCATTGAATTTTACATTGTTATATAAAATATCAGATATATTGTTGTATCAGGGATTAAAAACAATAACATACTATAGAACCTGGACCTGTGAAAAGACCTCGCTATATCAGGTACCTCGTTATAACTGAGCTCATTATAAAGAGGTTACACTGTATTCTGTTTTTAGTGTATTTGTATATAATTATATATATAGTATGCATGATATATGGTAGTAGCTAGCTGCCTGTTAGTAGTACATGGGGGGGGGGGGGAGTTATAGTAATAATAATGCTTGGAAGACTTATTTTTATGCCTCCACCAACGAAGTGGCCGGAGGCATTATGTTTTTGGGTTGTCCGTCCGTCCGTCCCGTTTTCGTTCTCGCGATATCTCAAGAACTGGTTGACGGATCAAATTCAAACTTGGTATGAGTGTACATATTGGGGTGACAATGATCTGATTAGATTTTAAGGGTCATGAGGTCAAAGGTCAAGGTCACAGGACTCAATGTATGTGCAAAAATGCCTCGTTCTTGCAATATCTCAAGAACCTGTTGACGGATCAATTTCAAACTTGGTATGAGTGTACATTTTGGGGTGCCAATGATCTGATTAGGTTTTGGGGGTCATGAGGTCAAAGGTCAAGGTCACAGGACTCAATATGTGTGTGAAAATGGCTTGTAATGGCAAAATTTTAAGAACTGAATGTCAGATTTCAATCAAACTCGATACCTGAATGTTTCATGAAGAGTCAACGTACATGTAGCCATAAATGTTGGGGTCATGAGGTTGAGGTCAAGGTCACAGGACTCATTATACATGCAAAAAAGCTTGGAATGCCAAAATCCCAAGAATTCAATGTCAGAATTCAATCAAACTTGGTACCTGAATGTTTTTTAGGGAGCCATCAAAGATTGGGGTCATATGGACAAGGTCACAGGGCTAAAAATATATAAAAAATATATAAAAAAATGAATTCAGTGCATGTTAATTTGGGCTTGATATTAAAAATCGCGTGATAGCGGAGGCATAATTTTCAAGATCCATCTAGTTAATTCTTCTAATCGTTGTGCCAGGACTCCAAAATAACTTTTGCTTTTACTGACTACGTTTAGGTGCCCATTTGGGCCAGTAGAATAATTTTCTCTCAATTTTTAATTGTCCAAATAATTTCCTAGCCCAAAGTTCAGTTTTATTCTGACTCACTTCATCATCTTATTCTTATTTTAAATTGAAATTATGGATGATGCTTGGCATGGAGATCTAAATAATTTTCTCATTCTGTCATTTTTAGTGTGAATAATCTATTTCTCTGACCAGGGGGCCGAGTGTTGCATAAAGATTTGCAATTAATCGCAAGTCAGAAAAAGCGCCTCAATGCATGCCCTAATCTGATTGGCTCAAATGCACATATTTTCTGACTTGCATTCAATCTCAACTTTGTGATTAACTGCAACTCTTTATGCACACAAATTTGACTTTCATGAAATTGCCCATTGGATAAGCTCTGATTTTGCGCTACATAAAAAAAATGACTAACTATTTATTAACTATCATTGATCTTGATATTGCATTTTGTTTTCTTTTGCCAATATAGGTGTTGCTGTGGAGGATGCTGTTGCTGCTAGAATAATTTTAGACCAAATTAGCTCAGAACCTACTCCTTGATATGGTCGCCATTTATGTGTTAAGTAGAATAAAGCTTTAAAACTTCTGAAATTAGATATGTACTTTTTTTTTATAAATCTGAAAATATAATATTGATTTCCATTTTCTCCTTTTCTATATTCAATATTCAGTATGTGTCACAGTATGTGACAAATTTCACTTGGTCATTTTTATAAAAACATTAGATTTTGTATGCAACCCACCTGGTTCCCATAGTCAAGGGGTTAAAACTACTATGGAGAAGGTATGGTACACTGAATGACATTATGCTTTTTAGCATACGGTGGAGGCTTAAAGCGAAATGACAGTAGTGGGAAACGCCCCACACACAAAAAATGAAATGTATGCTTTTATTTTAAAGAATATAATTTTACTAATGTGGGATTATACAAAATTGGCCAGGAAACCGCCTACTAATTGATATATTTGCAAAATCATAAAACTGATTTGCCGCAAATCAATAACGCCAACGCGGAATGAAAATCACCTTGCAGTACGTATCAAGTATCTCGTTATATCATATGACCTATATAGATACTGATGTGCGATTGGTCAAAATTCTGTCACGTGACCATCGCTACAAGGATGAGAAGCGTTATATTTTCATTCATGACGTAAATTACGTCATACCTCTGAATATAACGCCGTTATATCCAGAGGTATGACGTAACAATAGGTATGACAATGAACAATTTGCGCGTATTAGCTTCCTCACGCGCAGCGTTGTCAAGCTTTCTACGGAGATTGCGCGATCCGAAAGTAAATTTGAAAGGAAGGTCGAATAAATTAGGAGCATTTTGCGCAGCATTTCGATAACAACACGTCTGTTCTACTGGAAGGATTTCGATTTAATTTCATGATTTTCCCTTGTCCATAATTTTATTTCAACACCAAATTTCTATTTATCTTGATTTGTATCTATATAGGTCATCATAATATAACAGATATTGACTTTTTCCTTCGGGAACCATATAACATTTCATTTCCGTTGGGGAGTTATATTTTTGTCTCGGAATACTATATTTGCCCGAATATGATATGAGTTTGCCCAAATACAATATGAATTTGCCTGAATATGACATGCTTTCGCCCAAATATGACCTTATTCAAAACTCCAGAGGGGCTGTAGCCCTCCAGCCCCCCCCCCCCCCTATGCCTATGCACCTTGTAATATCGGGTGTCTCATTATATCTGGGTTTCAATTAACAAAACAAAGAATATAAAGAGATGGTGCCAACAAAATGACCTTGATAGTTAATACTAAATGGTTTTGTTTATATCAGAGCTCTATAACAAGGTTCCATTGTAGTAGCTACGTTGTTTGTTGTTCCAATATAAAGAGAATTGTTCTAATATGATTTTTTGGTTTTGTACCAGGGCTGAATATTTTGATACAAATTGTTTGCAGCTTATAATTATTTACTGGGTTAATAGGTATTTTTTTAAAGTTCTTTTCGTCTATGCTTCTCTATTGTTTTTTTTATGAAATGCATTGTTAACTTTTTGTATTGTTTCTTTTGATATATACGTGTATAAGATGCCTTATTTTAGGCCCCAATAATCTTGTTTCTGATAAACTTTGTTTCTGATAAACTTTATGATTTTGTGGTGCTTTATAAACAAAGGAATTAATACATTTCTTGATATAATGACAAATTAATGAGTTCAACATATTTTAGCAGTTGTTATGAGAGGCTTAATTGAATTTAGGCCCATTGTGATCTTAAAAGGCTTGATTATATGAAATGAGGCACTTGGGATCACTGGTTTTGAGATCTGTTCTGATTATTGAAGCCGTCAATAATTGTTAATTTATGTAATAGTCTTGTCATCTGATTGATACAATGATGTAATGTATAATGAGAGACTGTTATGTTGAAAATGTTCAACTTCAAACATCCAAATAAAGAATCTTTCATGTTTGTTTGCAAATTATTGATTAAGTCTATTAATTATAAATGCTGTATATACTGTATACACATTATTATCTAATAAGTGTATTTGAAGACTAACAGAGTTATTTTTTTACTGTTTTTTTATATTAATACTATTCTTCTAATCGCAAGCTTTAAAAAAGCAAAGCCACATATTACAATTATTTTGTATGGCACATGCAGTCATAGTTCTAATATTTTTCTTTTATGTAAGATTGTTCATTTATATATTGTCAATCTTTATTTTTATCTAATAAAATATTTTAACAGGAATTCTCATGGAGTACAGAGACTTTTCATTATATTTCTTTATTATATTCACTGGATGGACATGGGTTTGGGGATAAAGAAGGTGCACAATATAGTTTCCTTTGGAATGATGCGAGGGAGTGTAACTGTATGTGTGGGTGTGTACTTGTGTGTGTGTATGTGTGTGCGTGTGTGTGCGTATGGGTGTACGGTATGTGTGTGTGTGTGTGTGTGTGTGAACGTGTATTGTGTGAGCATGTGTGTGTATATAGTGTGGGTGTGTGTGAACCTGACGAAGTGTTGCAGCGGCGCACGAAACGTTGTGATCTTTTAGATGTGTGTCGATGCACATGAGACAGAGATTATTTTGTTGATAATAAAGAAGAGTGAGATGGTACAATTCCAATATCCTACTTTGTAAGATAATTATGTTCAGTCATACCAGGATATAAAAATAAAATCTTTAAATTAAATAATTCAAGTACAAGAAGCAGACTCGTAAAGGAAACTAACTACATATTATGTTAAATTATTAAAAGTGAGCAAAGAAAAATGGGCTTCGCCAGGAAGACAGCTAGGTAGGAATGAGCCAAAATAGATTTAGAAAACATGTACAAGCATCGTGATAAAAATAACTGTATAGTATCAATTTTGATTTGATATTCTTTTATAAAATATATGTTTATATTAGCTAAATTATATTAGCTAAACCTGGTAGCATAATCAAATCATTTGACATAAATGTACCAGCCCATTTATTGCAAAGTATAATTTGAATCTCAGTCGACAGCAGATTGAAATAATAAACTATTGGTACAATATTATTGCAGAAGGTACAGTACTGCAACTGAAGGATATACAGCTCCACTCTGGAGGGTGTTTGCCATTTCGATTACCATGTATGCTGCAAAATATTAGAATCAGTGGCGTAGTGTGATCGGACTGATGGGGGGGGGGGGGGGGGGGGGCACACCTTATGTTTTTTGTCATTTATTAAAAAAAGTTCCTGTATGTTTTGTATTGCTTTCGTCAAATTATTAGAGCCGACGCGCCCCCCCCCCCCCCCCCCCAAGCGCCCCAACGTAGCTATGACACTGATCATGCAACTTTCATAGCACTTTACATAATCATTCACCCCTGCGCGGTCAGCGGATACACACTGCAACCATTCCAGCATATAAAATGCACATTTTACACTGCCTGGGGAGTATTTCACCCAGTCCCCTAGTTAGGCGCACACAGTGCTATAATTAGGCGATCCCATGGCGATGATAAAGGTACGTGGTCCCAGAAGTAAATAAGCATACTTGATTGAACAGGTTTGATATACAAAACTAATACTCATCCAACCATGCAACGTGACTATAAGAGAGGCGGACTTCGCCCTCATCCCCGATCCGCCCCCCCCCCCCCCCCCCAAAAAAAAAGTGCAGCTGCAGCTGCAATACATGCACATATTGTGCATTAGTAATGCATGTGACGTGTAACTTATTTACACACAATACACACACACGTACCTACGTCTAGTATCAATTCGATCATCCATCGCCAACAACGAACTACGAAGCTTCTTTGGACAAAATTATGTGCGATTCTTTCACTTCGTAACTTCTAGGACATCTAAAATAACAGCATGGTAAGTATATTCGATTTTTTTGCTGGTAAACGTCATGCGTAAGTTTGATAAAGCTGTATTTCATTG
This sequence comes from Echinarachnius parma, assembly GCA_037951105.1. NCBI lineage: Eukaryota > Metazoa > Echinodermata > Echinoidea > Clypeasteroida > Echinarachniidae > Echinarachnius > Echinarachnius parma. The sequence continues at coordinate 45,897 of JBAMJV010006552.1, forward strand.
ACTTTCGAGGTCCTTGTCTTGATATGCAATGCACATAACCCAGTCCCATGTGTGGTAAATTTTGTGAGTTGATTTCAATATGGCGCTAATTTAAAGGGATAGTTGAGTATTGGTCAAACTTAACTTTAGTAACCAAAACCTGCACGATTACGATACAAACTAATAGTTATAACTTCACCATGCTCGAAAAGTATACACAATTACAAACGACAAAGTAAAACCCCTGTTATCATTCAAAAAGAGCCGTTACAACTCGAAGTGTCAAATTAACTCGGCGCGAAGCACTAGCGTTGTAGGTCCTAATACGGGACTGTATAGTGCAGTGTGCGGTAATACGGGACTGTAGTGCAGTCACTGTGTGCGGTAATACTATACAGTAGTACGTGTATATTATGTATCGCAACCATAGAAGTATGACTCCAACACTGCCGTTGACGCAACTCGCAAGCCCCATTCGCATTCGTTCGCCTTTCGTTCACAGTCGCGCTAACACACGGAGAGACTGGTCCATGAGGCGCATATATCACTGATTTTTTGCGGAATGGAAGGAAAAATCATAATCTTAATCCACCCGGTAGTTGGATCACATATTGGAGAGTAAATTGCTGGTAAGTACCGTATCATATGTATAGTTTTAAGCACAATTAGCGTGCACACAAATATTTGGTTTCAGTCTTTTATTAGGAGAACATAGAACGCTAGTGCCTCGCACTAGCGGTTCTAAAAAGTGATACCCGGGCGTCAACCACTTTTATATGATATTTTGAAAGCAAATTTCACAACAATTAGAGCATTTGAATGGAAATTATTATTATTTCCCATGTTTTTTTTGATGATCTTTCATATGGAATTGAAATCAACCAAATCCGTTACAATCGATGTTGGGGGGGCACTTTGGAAATTACCAAAACTCAACTTGGCCTTTAATCTAATAATGACTGAGTAAAAGGCAGTTTGAGGTCTTCATCCTCAATTCATCTTTAGTCAACATTATTTGTTCGTAGTACTCAGTATTGCATGATATGTTGCATTGTCGTATTTGTCCAAATGTAAGCTATTTTTAACAATTTGGTTCTTTATTTTCAGGCGCCATACTTTGAATACTTTTTTTGTACTTGTTTTAGTTTTAATATGTCCACACAATTGATATAAAATTTGGTTGACGTCATTATTAAGGGATGAACAAAAGTCCAAAAAGATGCATTGCACTGTGAATAATTAGGATCCATAAATAATCGATTTGAGAATGAGAGTTCAGTACGACAGTAGGCCTAAGTAAATTAAGTGCACGTCCGCGGATGAAAGATGAGCAAGATGCCAAGACAAGAGAGTTCGATGAATAAAGAATTGCATTTGAAGATAGCGAAAGGGCATGAAGATGAAGGTGATAGTCAATTATTTCAGTTCCATCGATGAACAAGCATGCACGTTGTGGCAGCGAAGTTGTAAAGTGCTATAGTTCAAAGCAGGAAGTCTCAGAATTTGCCCCAGAAAAATAAAATGTTATTGCTTTCCCTGATTACCATCATATTTCACCAGTGACGCATGATCATAAGCACTTTGTTTACTGTCAAATATATTTATGGTATATACCAGCAACTATAACTAGGATACCTGATGATATAATGATGTTGATCACGTAAATACTTTTCTGCCATTTCTAAGGAAATATAGAAACTGAATACCATAAAGATGTTCATGTTACATTTCTTCAAAGATATAGCTTACAGTAGCCTTATAAATATTGGCAGGATTAACATTGCTGGTAACACTGTGATGCTTTAGAAAAAATGATAATAAAATAAAATAAAAAGAGCAATACATGTGGTTTTGAGGAACATAATGGTTTCACACAAAATCTTACATTTTATTAAATATCCTGAAAATTTGTTCCAAAACTTTGATATTACCAGTTCATTGACTGCGTACATATTTATGTACAACAACTGATATTTCATCTCCGTAGTGGACAGTTAGAAATTTACCCTCCAACCAAGCCGAAGTGGGCAAGTAAAATCATGAATGCTCTGCTCACACTTTAATTGCCAACATACTTCTTGATGAGTTTTACACATAAGAAAAAAATACCCTTTTCCCTCTTAGTTGCCCAATCGGGCAACCAAACTAGACCTTTTATGAATTGTTACTTGCCCACTATCAATTTTCACTTGCCCCGGGCAATAGGGCAAGTGCTAGTGTCGAGCATATATAAAAGTGGGGGGGGGGGGGAGACAATCCCCTCCAATTTCAAATGTGGGGGGGACATGTCCCCCCCCGTCCCCCGCCTGTTGACGCCCATGATAAACTCACATGGTTATGTTGAAGAGGAGAAGAAGAAAGAGCTGGGGTGTTGCTCAGCTCTGGTAAAAGTCACAGAGAGAGTGATGTGAAGAAGTGTGTTATGCTATTACTATTAGTCATTGCGGCGCGGCATTAGATTGAGAGAGCAATTGGAACAAAGATATGAGTATCTTAGTGAAAGTAAACACCATCCCAGAGAGGCAGGAAGCGGTGTCCAGTTTTGTAAACATGTCTAGAATTTTCTCTGAACTGCTGATCAATAAAAACCCAAGCTGGTATCAATGGGCTAGTTGTACATGGCTAGTCTGTTGTTTAGACTGTTATTGCATGAAGCGAGTCCCTACATCTTGATATAGACTAATCAATAGTAATCATGAAATTAACTTAAGCAAAGAACAATAGTCTTTGTTGCCAGGAATCAAACACAAGACCTCTAGATTGCTAGACCGGAGCTCAACTATTGAGCTACAAAGACCCTTCAGTGAGTTCTGATGACGTGATGTCAATAATTAAAATTCAGACAGAGATTATTCTTGAACAATTTTACTTGAGAACCTATTTATTCTTGATTTACATTCAATTAACAATGCTAGAAATTAACTTCTAGCCTTGCGCCGCCCAGTTTGGCCATCCCCATTACATGTAGGGACGAGATATAATAGTCCTCATCCTCAGATACTATGTGAACATGAACAAAAATGGATTCCCTTTAACCCTTACCTAAATCTGCTTGACGACAAACAAAATGAGAAAAGTAAAACCTGTCTTCTCAAAGCCAAAGGCGCACAATTTTGTGTGTCACAGAAATATTCATGTTCACGAGTCAATCATTTTTTTCCCTTCATTTTCTTCTTTTTTAGGCAAGTCTTGATGATACAGAAGATGTGGCTCTGGACTTTGGAAATGAGGAGCAATGGAATCGGCACAGAACTTTAAGGTCAGTCTCATAGACATAGCTCAGGCTTAAAATAAGCACTTCATGACCTACTGAGTAAAACTGTTTCATAGTGCCTTTGGGTCATTCCATGTCAAATCACCCAAAAAAAAAGTGAAATTTTTCATCGCACCCCCTTCAAATTTGCTCATATTTGGTATGTATGATATTTCATCCTTTTAAAGCACACATTTTAAGTTATAGCCCAATCCGCCCAACGGTTTTGGCGCTATGGTCGATTCTTTTGGGGGCGTTTTGTGAAAAATGGGCGTGGCCACCACTTTTCAAATGGCCATTGTCCGTTAACCATTGGGTCAAATTTGTTTTTTATGGTGTCAATGGAATGGGGATGTTGTATGCAATCCATTTATGCCATTTGTTTTAATGCATGAGCGCTTTTAGATACGATAACCTTTGACCTTAGTCTTTGACCTTCCGTTTTACCTCGTGGATCAAATAATTTTGAGAATTTTTTTGGCTTAAATGTTGTCTTGATATAATTTATACAACATATGAAATAATTGGAGATATATTATTTCTTGTTTTTTCTACAGCCTTGTTTTAAGTTTGAAAATTTCATGTAAAATTGAATTATTTTAGACCTACACCCATGTCCAAGAATTCTATAGGGGTGTATTATGTATGAAAAAGACCTATTCAAAGTCATGATTAGAGGCCTATTCACACCCTGGCTTACCACATTTAAATAGACCTGCTAATCCCCATACAATAGAAATCCAGACAAATGGCATCTATTGATGTTGCAATGATACCACATGTTTCTAACCTGACAAGGGCCCTGGGCAGAATCAATTGTGAGCCAGATCAAATGTTCTTAATGCACACATCTGATTGGTTGAAAGGCAGAAAATGTCTCCCTCTGCAACAGGGCCTAGGTGTAGTTCTTTTCTTGAATACAATCTTTCAAGTTCAAGTTCAAAATGCAAACTTGTACATCAATCATGAAAGCAAATATCTACAGGTATCCCTTTTCAATGAATTTCATGTTTCTATGCACCATAAATTGCAATAGTTTGCAATAATATGCAATAGTTACATGATTTGCAATCTGTAAAAATTCAAACACAAAAAGTAACTACCCCCTAGACAACTGCTCATAATTTCATAACCAATAATTGTTTCAAGATGTCATCTTACTACAATATTTCTACAGTTGTTTTGTACATTATGTGTGGAAATGAGAGATGGCTGAATGAGCACAGATTAAAGACAAATGACCCAATTTCAAAAGTCACAAGAACTTGCACATGCCTGTCCATTTTTTGTGAAACAGCACATACGTATGGCTTAATGCATCATTGATGGTTTGTGAAACAATGCCGTTTGATTTTCACACAAAACAACTGTATATTTATTGTGGTAAAATGACATATTGAAACAATTATTGGTTATGAAATTATGAGCAGTTGTCTAGGGGGTAGTTACTTTTTGTGTTCAGTTTAGTTGGAAAGAATCAGGTTTGAATGTTTACAGATTGCAAATCATGTAACTTAATTGCATAAAATGTTGCATAGAAACATGAAATTCATTGAAAAGGGCTACCTGTAGATATTTGCTTTCATGATTGATGTACAAGTTTGCATTTTGAACTTGAACTTGAACTTGAAAGATTGTATTCAAGAAAAGAACTACACCTAGGCCCTGTTGCAGAGGGAGACATTTTCTGCATTTCAACCAATCAGATGTGTGCATTAAGAACATTTGATCTGGCTCACAATTGATTCTGCCCAGGGCCCTTGTCAGGTTAGAAACATGTGGTATCAAATGCAACATCAATAGATGCCATTTGTCTGGATTTCTATTGTATGGGGATTAGCAGGTCTATTTAACTGTGGTAAGCCAGGGTGTGAATAGGCCTCTAATCATGACTTTGAATAGGTCTTTTTCATACATAATACACCCCTATAGAATTCTTGGACATGGGTGTAGGTCTAAAATAATTCAATTTTACATGAAATTTTCAAACTTAAAACAAGGCTGTAGAAAAAACAAGAAATAATATATCTCCAATTATTTCATATGTTGTATAAATAATATCAAGACAACATTTAAGCCAAAAAAATTCTCAAAATTATTTGATCCACGAGGTAAAACGGAAGGTCAAAGACTAAGGTCAAAGGTTATCGTATCTAAAAGCGCTCATGCATTAAAACAAATGGCATAAATGGATTGCATACAACATCCCCATTCCATTGACACCATAAAAAACAAATTTGACCCAATGGTTAACGGACAATGGCCATTTGAAAAGTGGTGGCCACGCCCATTTTTCACAAAACGCCCCCAAAAGAATCGACCATAGTGCCAAAACCGTTGGGCGGATTGGGCTATAACTTAAAATGTGTGCTTTAAAAGGATGAAATATCATACATACCAAATATTAGCAAATTCGGAGGGGGTGCGATGAAATCCATTGGGTGATTTGACATGGAATGACCCCTAAGCTGAGTGACAGCCATGCAGAATAGATGTTCAATGTGATGATCAATGATGGTGATGATGATGATGATGATGATGATGATGATGATGATGATGATGATGATGATGATGATGATGATAATAGTGATGATAATGATGATGATGATGATGATGATGATGATGATGATGATGATGGTGATTATGATGATGATGATAATTATGATGATGGTAGTGGTGATGATGATGATGATGAGATGATGATGATAATGATGATGATGATGATGATGATGATGATGATGATGATGAGGATGATGATGATAGTGATGATGATAATAGTGATGGTGATGATGATGGCGGTGGTGGTTGTGGTGGCATTGATTACATGATGAAGATGGGGAAAATGATGATCAATGATACTGATTTCATTATTTTTCTACTTTTTATTTTAAAACAGGTACCCTATGGCAGCTGTGGCGCACCTGTTTTTCCGGGTGAGTGCCCTCGTTGCCTACCTGTTATGCAACCTGTTCAGCGACAGCTTCATCCTGGACTTTGTGGTCATCGTGTTCCTGCTCGCGCTCGACTTCTGGGTGGTGAAGAACGTGACAGGGCGGCTGCTGGTCGGGCTGAGGTGGTGGAACCATGTAGATGAGGACGGGACCAGCCATTGGGTGTTTGAGTCTAGGAAGGTAAGCAGGGGGCAGGGGCTCGATTACGGACCAACGACATTTACCATGGTAATTAGCATCATTGGCTCTAACTCATCGATGTCAATATGCTAGAATAACATACAAATGAACAGAATGTAGCAGAGCATACAAATCGCCCTTACTCATTCAACCGTAAATGATTACACAAGCATATCTAGAGATCAGTGGAACTAGGTCAGACTCTGGTCCTGGGTCATGATCGTGCTCTCGGCCACAGGGCTCTCCCTTCAACCTTTCTTTCAGGTAGCCTAAATAACAAATCAAATATACTCCCACCATAGGCTTGTGTGTTGTATATTTTGGATCATCTAAATTTGTTGGTGGCCAATACAAGAGTTTCTAGATGGCAAATTAAATTTCTGGCAGCCATTGGATTCAATACTCAAGTTAACAATTAATTTGCTTTAAAAGTTTAGGCTTGAGTAAATCAATTTAATAGTCGCAATTGGGATTCTCTTAATGAATTAACGTGATGGGGCCCCTGCTGGTCCTGCTGCAATGATGGAACCACTTATATATATAGATGAGTATGGGTAAGACCAACCATTGTGTGTTTGGGTCTAGGAAGGTGAGGCACTGGGCCAGTAATCAGTTCAATATTTGAGTCAATAATTTAAGTAAATTGGCTTCGGGTATAAAATAACTTACAATAGTCCTAATTGGGATTCCCAGAATGAATTAACACAAATTTCTGTTGTTAAATGACTTCATGCTTGAATAAAACTACTAATAATCAATTTTTGATAAAGTGCATAACATAGCATTACTAAGTCCAAAGACAAAGAAACAAAGTAATAGAGCCTAGTGGGTTCCTATTAATATGTGTAAATAACATATTGAATAAGTGTGTCTTAAATGTCTCATGCCCTTGTTTAATATCTTACTGTGATGCAGGATTTGATAACAAATAAGAAAGAAGAATGGTCTTGTGTAACTTAAAATGTTCTTACCCTTTTCTTTATTAATACAGGGTTCGAGAAAAAATGAAGAATCTGGTCTTGAGTCGAGACTATTTTGGTTTGGTCTGGTCGTCTGTCCTATCTTCTGGGTGGTCTTCGTCTTTACAAATATATTTGGTCTCAAAGTAAATTGGTTGGTGAGTATAAGTCCTTTATTCATCCTAGTTAGTTAACGAACCTGAGGTGTCTAGGACTGAATGCATGACAAAAACATTAATATTTACCTTGTAATAATAACTTTGATGTGCTTGTACGTTGTTATGCTATTTCATGCAAACTGTCATAACTATTTCAGAATCCTTGTACTGCTCCTGATATCATAGTATAATTATGATAATTGTTTATTATTGATATTGTTGTTTCCTATGCTCCATTTAGTAATATTGTGGAAGTATATTTTTGAAAGGAAATTATAGTACTGTCTAGTAAAGTATTGAAATAGATAGCCCTTGTGACGATCCATTCGTCATTGGCAGATTTCAATTTCTGTATACTGAATCAAATAAAAGATACATGTATAAGAAATGTAAGTATACATTGGACATGTACAGTATATACATTAATATTTTATTAATGTTTCTTTTCTTTGTTATTATTGTTCTTCAGATAATTACAACTATTGGTGTTATTCTGAATGGTGCGAATCTCTACGGCTACATCCGATGTAAAATAGGCTCACGGAAAGAGCTGTCGTCAATGGCAACGCAATTTCTCGGGAGGCAGATAATTAAAACGGTGAGAAATTCTTTCTGATTCAGTCTTTTTTCAACATACAGGAGGAAGAATAAGTTGGAATGAGATGGGACTAATTAGCTATTTTATTTGCACGTTTATGCAGGGCTCAACACTAGCACTTGCCCTATTGCCCGGGACAAGTAAGAATTGATATTGGGCAAGTAAGATTTCATAAATCGTCTCATTTTGTTGCCCGATTATTAATCAACTATGAGGGGAAAATTCAATTTTTAATGTGTACCGTAAATACCGGCGCAATCGCCGCATCCGCGTAAACGCCGCATGCCGACTTTGGGCATTGAAATTTAAAAAAAAAAATGTGGGAGAAAAGTGCGCTAGGAAAACTGGCGACAAAAAAAGCGGGAATAACGGCGGGAAACCAGAAAATCGGCGGCGCCTGAAATTTATCGCTCGCCCGCAAGCGCGCTATATATTTTCTAAACACATTTCTTGTTACTTGCGCTTGCAAAATAGATGTGTAAATGTAATCATTATAACTATAATACAATAGAATATAGTTGTTTTGAGGCCAGTCAAGAGTGACATTTTGACTATCTCCGCGTACACGCCACACCCCGACTTTGCAGGTTTTTTTTGAGGAAAAAGTATGTGGCGATTACGCCGGTATTTACGGTAAATCTCATTTAGTAGTATGCAGGCTAGTAATATTTCTCTTTGGGCAAGTAAAATTTGAAGAATAATGATTTTACTTGCCTGCAGGACTAGTACAGAAAAAAAATTAGTGTGGAGGCTTGGTTCATACATGCAACTGTTACCGTAAACCGGGGTGAATTTGGCAGCCAGGGTGACTTAGGTCACTTTTTAAGAAGGATGTATCTGACTCTTTAGAACTCATTTCTGATTCTATACATTACCCGATAAGAATTTATTTGAAATAATAAGAAATTTGGCTAATGATATTCGTTTGTCTCGCAATGTCAAACTAGGAATCTAAACGATCATGACGTTTCGTATGCTACTGCAATACTTTGTCAAATGATAATATTGAATGTAGACACTCGGCTTTTATGCTCTACCGTGGCTCCCAACATCACAATCTCGCATGAGCGATTGCGTTCCTGATAGGTCAACAACGGAACACGTCGATTGGCCGGTGCACACGGGCAAACAACCAATCAACGGGACACTGGATCGGCCCGCCTAACGAAACAGCGTACGATACGTCGCCACGACACTACCCCGACCAACCGGCCCCCAACGGTTGATGCCAAACCCACGGTAGAACCTAGCCACCTTCTCGCTACAACGCTCATATCTACGTATCAATTTCAGGGCAGGGTGCCCGTATGTTCAATCAATAATAGTAAATATATAATCCATTGCGGATATAGTATCGGAAATAATATCGCTAATGATATTCGTTTGTCTCGCAATGTCAAACTAGGAATCTAAACGATCATGACGTTTCGTATGCTACTACAATACTTTGTCAAATAATAATCTCGCATGAGCGATTGCGTTCCTGATAGGTCAACAACGGAACACGCCGATTGGCCGGTGCACACGGGCAAACAACCAATCAACGGGACACTGGATCGGCCCGCCTAACGAAACAGCGTACGATACGTCGCCACGACACTACCCCGACCAACCGGCCCCCAACGGTTGATGCCAAACCCACGGTAGAGATTGTGATGTTGGGAGCCACGGTAGAGCATAAAAGCCGAGTGTCTACATTCGATATTATCATTTGACAAAGTATTGTAGTAGCATACGAAACGTCATGATCGTTTAGATTCCTAGTTTGACATTGCGAGACAAACGAATATCATTAGCGATATTATTTCCGATACTATATCCGCAATGGATTATATATTTACTATTATTGATTGAACATACGGGCATCCTGCCCTGAAATTGATACGTAGATATGAGCGTTGTAGCGAGAAGGTGGCTAGGTTCTACCGTGGGTTTGGCATCAACCGTTGGGGGCCGGTTGGTCGGGGTAGTGTCGTGGCGACGTATCGTACGCTGTTTCGTTAGGCGGGCCGATCCAGTGTCCCGTTGATTGGTTGTTTGCCTGTGTGCACCGGCCAATCGGCGTGTTCCGTTGTTGACCTATCAGGAACGCAATCGCTCATGCGAGATTGTGATGTTGGGAGCCACGGTAGAGCATAAAAGCCGAGTGTCTACATTCGATATTATCATTTGACAAAGTATTGCAGTAGCATACGAAACGTCATGATCGTTTAGATTCCTAGTTTGACATTGCGAGACAAACGTATATCATTAGCGATATTATTTTCGATACTATATCCGCAATGGATTATATATTTACTATTATTGATTGAACATACGGGCACCCTGCCCTGAAATTGATACGTAGATATGAGCGTTGTAGCGAGAAGGTGGCTAGGTTCTACCGTGGGTTTGGCATCAACCGTTGGGGGCCGGTTGGTCGGGGTAGTGTCGTGGCGACGTATCGTACGCTGTTTCGTTAGGCGGGCCGATCCAGTGTCCCGTTGATTGGTTGTTTGCCCGTGTGCACCGGCCAATCGGCGTGTTCCGTTGTTGACCTATCAGGAACGCAATCGCTCATGCGAGATTGTGATGTTGGGAGCCACGGTAGAGCATAAAAGCCGAGTGTCTACATTCGATATTATCATTTGACAAAGTATTGCAGTAGCATACGAAACGTCATGATCGTTTAGATTCCTAGTTTGACATTGCGAGACAAACGAATATCATTAGCGATATTATTTCCGATACTATATCCGCAATGGATTATATATTTACTATTATTAATAAGAAATTTGTTCTAAAAAGTGAGGCTTGATGAAAATACATTCATCTAAAAAAGTGTCAAAGTCACCCCGGTTTACGGTACTACATTTTGATAGAGTGACAAATTTATGTAATGAATGTAACTTTATTGCAGAAAGTGTTGCCCTTTTATAAGTTTATATTTGAAATTAAAATGGCAATGTCTGTAGACATTTGAAACTCCACTTTAACATTGGCACTTGGCAGTGAATGCAATTTGTGTAAGTTATCAAACTTACCAATCGTAAGGATGCACTGGCAAATTTTCCCAGGGGGGCTTTAATAGGTCGTTTGCCAGAATATGAAGTGGTTTGGGCTGAAAATCAGATGGTTTTGTCTTTTCCAAATATTTGGTGATTTTGCCTGATTTTGTCTAATAATACTATGAATACTATAAATATGAAATCAATGGTAATTTATCTTTATATGATATGGTATATTATTTTCCTTTTATTCTCTGTGCAGGCAATGTCATCAGCAACACAGCCACAAACGACTTGAGTCCAGCTAGGGCCCTCTTGCACAAAAAGTTATGGTTGATTGGATCGAGCAAAATGTTCTATAATTACCTAACAGCATTAAGTATTATGACAAATATGCTTGATTCAATGAATCATTAAGTTTCATGCAACTGACCCTCATTGTAAATAACCGAGTTGTGCAACAGACGGGAGGAATTTTGATGCGAGAGATCAAGGAAAGTATTTATCTCCACAATGGCTTCGTGTACATTACCATTCCATGCGCATAGACCAGACTAATTTATTTTATATACAGTCAAACCTGTCTATAGCGGCCAACCTGCCTATAGTGGCCACCAAAATGTGATCCCATGTAGAGAAAACCAGTGCTATGGAACCCGACTACAGTGGCCACTTTTCTGGTTTCCCTTACTAGGTGGACACTATGCACAGGTTTGACTGTAGTACCAATAATGGCAAGCAGATTCAATATGATCTAGAGACATGTATGCAGGAGATCACAGAAGTGTTTATCTCCACTATGGCTTCGTGTACATTACCATTCCATGTGCATAAACCCGGGTAATTTATTATATATAGCACAAATATGACAAGCAGATTTGATATGCTCTAGGGAAAATGTGTATATGACTCTTGTACACTTGTGCACTGCCACATTTGTTTTGTATTCTTGAAAACCTGAGGGATGTTCAAAAAGGTTTTAAATGGAATTTAAATTCTTGGAAAGCTGCTAGTTGGTATGTAAGAGTGATGAAAATAGTTTTAACACACATATCATTTTGTTACAAATCTTTAATATTTTCTATAATCAAGATTTTAATTTTAATTGATGTAAAATTCATGAAGTCTGAAATACTTTAATTTTTGCTTTTGAATACATTTAATTCCAAGACTACCATTGGATTACCACAATTCAAGTCTAACTTATAATTTAGGTTAAACTTTTTTTTTTTGGGGAGACACCATCATGTACTGACTATCATGTTTTCATTTGTCCACCAGTTATTGATTAACGTGTATTATACTAGACTGAGGGATTCTATTATATTGCATAGAAGCTTTGTCTCGTACGAAAGAAGATTACCGTTTATCAGTTTGATCATCTACGATGTATGTCGGCTGAATGAAGAGTGACATTTTCATTTAAATCTAATCCTGCATTAGGCCAGGAGATGTTTGAACATTTGGAAGCCATTAAACTCACTTCCTATAATAAATATTCTTTGAAAAATGTTAATTACGTTCAGAAATTCACTTATACTTCCAAAATTTAATAATGAAGAAGATAGGACAGCGTTTAAAGTATTTGTTTACGAGGTTAAAAGGTGTCCATCGAGTAATCTGTATACATTACAAAACGTGTTTATCGATTGAGTTTTGTATTTTGTGCAATTTAAATGAGGCATGTGTTGTATATAATTTTTAATTACTGATTTTGGGGAATTCTTTATGTCGATTGATTTCATTATGTACAGGTTTATAATAATTATATTGTTTTCTTAAAAGTGATATATCAACATGTGATGGTAAGAATTTTGTTATGTTTGTTCTACTTATTAATCAGAAAGTTGTTATCTTATAAATTTGTTTGCAATATTTTGTACAAATGTTTCATCTTACTCTTATAGAGTGTAAGAGCTAAATAGAAAACTTTGTATTTGTCAAACCGTATTGAGGGGTGCTTTGTTGATCATCTTTATTCTTGTATGTATTCAATTATTATTGGAAATATGATTCTAGTGCACTGTCATCATCATCATCATCATCATCATCATCATCATCATCATCATCATCATCATCATCATCATCATCATCATCATCATCATCATCATCATCATCATCATCATCATCATCATCATCATCATCATCATCATCATCATCATCATCATCATCATCATCATCATCATCATCATCATCATCATCACCACCCCCACTACCATCTTTAAAATAAACATGGCTAACGATTGACTTTTTTCATGTTACAAATATATTTAATTTTCATAGTTAGTCCTGCCTACTTAGTACACTTGGCATCCATTCAATTTAGCGCAATATTTTATGATAATCAAGATAACAAATTTTTAACAAGAATGAATCTTGCTCAAGGAACATAAAGAGCATGCACTTTTTATATTCATTACACAACACATGGTTACACAATTACATTTCTGATACATTCCAGGCCTTTCTTTTTTTAGAGAGGGACCTAAATATTCCCCCCATGTGTAATATCAGAACAAATCATGCTACTGAAACAGTGAAACTGATAACTAAGCTCTAAAATAATATCAAGATATATCAATAAATAGTTAAAGGGAGTGTCCGCCTTTTGCAAGCCAAATTTCAAAAGTTTTGAGGTTATCGTCTTATATGAAAGAAAAATGTAATTTAACAGCTTGCCTGAAAAAAAATTAGGGCTTCAAATCTTCTTTTCGTGGAGTTATATTGATTGTAAGACATCAAAATAATAAAAGTGACGGACCGTCATATATATTGCATTATGCAAGAGTTACTACGTAATTGTTTTTTCTCCATTTTCTAGACCTTTTTCTTGGCATACCTTTAAAAATACCTTTACAAGAATAACTGCAATATTATGCTAAATCAGTTTAAACACATTTATTTGCCGCTATATAGTTCGATGAAGGGATGATTTCATTCATCCTCATCCGTCTACTGGAAACTGTTCAGTAAATGATTAATAATGTATAAAAGGTAGATACAGATAGTACTGCATTCTTTTCTTACAATCTTTCTATTTAATATGTATAATTAGTGAGCTATAGAAAATGCAAAACTGCATGGTAAAATGTTTCAATCCAACTGTTTCTAGTGAGGTTTGTGTTATGTAGCTATTCTTTTTTTAGTTATAAATTACACTTTGGGGTTCTATGTTTCTTTAAAGTCAGTACTTTACTAATAATTGTATATGCATGAACATATTTATCAGATCTTGAAATGAGATGTTTAGTTTGTTTCCATATGTATTATATATACGATGCTAACAATAAAAAGTGGAAAAATAAGAAATTATTTCATCCTTTTCCAGAAGTTTCTCTAGAGTCCAAAATTATGGAATTACAATTTATTTACTGTTCAAGTAATTATTTGGAGAGTTTTGATGAAATTTAATTTAACCTGTTTACTACATGTACTAGATTTTGATTTTGATTACAGGGGCCTCCAGGTTCCTGTAAGCACCCCATTCATACTTGCATCTGAATACTAGAGACTGAATTCATATGGCCTAGTCCCACTGCACGTTTCTCCTTGCGTTTGACATCTGTAACCAGTTTCATAAAACACTTGCAATTGTTGTAAGTGTCCAATAATTGTAACTATTCGGTCAACAGCCAATCAGCATAGAGCATTACAGCTGTTGCCATGGTAGTTACAATAATTAGACACTTACAACAATTGCAACAGTTTTATGAAATGGGCTACTGGAAGGTACCAGCAGGAAACAAAACGTCATGAAAAATTCAACATTTGCAAGTTACTGACCGTTTTGCCACATTTTGGTCGGATAGGAAACAGAAGAAGAAACGGTGCTATGGGACTAGGCCATTTACGGTGTTCATTAGTGCATAGCAGGGTATTTAGAAATGCACTAACCTATGGGACAATGTATTATTTTTGAGTGCTGGGGGTGTTTCACAAAGATCCTAAGTTGAACTTAACTCTACGTATGGAAAGCCGTTAGTTTCTTTGAACAAATTTCTAAAAGTCCCTTTTAAAGGCATAAAATGTTGTTTCAAATCATTAATATTTTTTCTATTATCAAAGAGATTTCATGTTCTTCATGTACAATTTATGAAAAGTCTAAAATACTTGCTTTTTTGCTTCTGAATATATTTTATTCCAAGGCTACAAATGGCTTACCATACTTATTAAGTCCAACTTAGGATCTTGGTGAAACACCCCCCAGGTCCCCTTCAAACAACCTCAGTGTTAACGAGAATGCCACTGATTTATTACACCACGGCCCCGTTGCAGAAAGAGTTTTGTTTAATTGGCGCATATGAACCAGTCAGATTTGCGCATTTAGGCGCATTTTCTGACTTGCGATTCATCGCAAATCTTTATGCAACACCCCCCAGGGCCCCGTTGCAAAAAGAGTTGCAATTAATTGCAAGTCAGAAAATATGCACATTTTAACGAATCAGATTTGCGCATTCAGTCACATGATCTGATTTGCAATTAATTGCAACTTTACAATCGTTTGTAACTCTTTAAGCAATGGGGCCCAGAGGTTGAACTATTATAAATACAGTACCTTCAGACTTGAAGGCAATGCTGCCTCAACCCTACCTCATAAGACGTGCAAAACGCACCAGTCTGTCATTGAAGAGTTACGCTCTCAAAGAACCTACATCATGAACCCACTCAACTGGCAGGAGCTTCATCCATACAGCAGTCACTGTCTGAAATAGCCTATAGAGGAACCTCTTTAATACGAGATCCTTGGGACAATGCAAATTACCTTGCTATATCAAGTATCTTGTTATATCACGGTAAAACACTAAAGAATATAAATTGGCTGGGACCAGCAAAATTACCTTGATATACAGGGGTTTCATTATATCAGAGCTTTTTTTAAACGAGGTCCCACTGTAGTTGGAGATATCAATATCAGCAGGGTCCGGCCCTTCAACAGTCGAGTGCATCAGCACCTTGTGCAGTTGGTTGGCATCACGTAGCTAGGGCTCTCTCTAATATTTGTAAGCTGCTGTGAACCATTGATTGGCCCATGAGGATGTCTTATACAGTGGAGCCTCTTATAACAAGCTCTGTTATAACGAGGTAATTTCACAGGTCCATGTTCCTTCTATTTTATTGTTTTTAAGCCCAGATACTACAAAGTAAATTCCATGGACCCAAGGTTCTCGCTATAATGAGGTTTCACTGTATAGTGCATTACATGTATTGTACTCAAGTTTGACCAGTCTCTTGCCTTATTGGCTATTGTTCACGATAGCATACTATAAACAAGAAGAACAAGGTTCCTATGCTGCTATGTCAGGTGCAATCCATCGATGCCTCTTCTTTACTGCAGTATGACTTGACCTCTGCAAAAATTAGAGAGAAAGAATAAAGGAAATTACACATTTCTTTAATAATCATCTAATAAGAAACAAATCACATAATGATAATGGACAAAGAACACAAGTATAGAATACCCACAACATTGTAAAGAGACCTGATATAACAAAACACTATTTTTAATATAAAAAGATAATTTTGGGGCACATGTTATTTTGATTAGTATCCCTTTTTTAAATGTTACTCATTTGTTATTATTGTCTTTGTCCCCCCGCCCCCCCCCCCCCCCCCTCCCCCCCTCCCCTGTAGCTATACCACTGAGCAATTTCTGCCTTTGATATTTAAGTCCAGTAATAATAATTCAGGCCATATTGACTTCACCAAATTTGATAAACTTACTTTGGATGATGTCGAGATAGGCCTGGGTTGCAGGGGACTCTGGCACCTCATCAAAGAACGACAGCCCCTCATCACAGCATTTACCTGATTTACAGTATAATGATGATAATAATAATAATAATATTAATTATGATAATAATCATAATAATAATAATTATAATAATAATAATAATATTATTTAATTATCTTAGACACTGTCTGTAGTTATATCAACATATAACAACATTTTACAATAAATATCTTATAATATGTGACTATTATTATTAAAGTACTCCTTTTTTAAAGGAACATTCTCCAACCCATTGACAACTGTCAAACACATTTCATTAAAAATACTGTTCAGTAGAATAAAAAAAATAATAAAAAAAATTGATCAAGGTACATAAACTTTCACTATTTTACAAATGTGTTGCAATTTAAAAAAAAAATTGCTTTGAAGTTATACAAAGTGTGTACAGGGAGTGTTGCAGAAAGAATTGCGATCAATTGTAAACATCATTTTGAAAATGTGCCTAAAATGCACAAATCTGATTGGCTCAATTGTACATATTTTCTGGTTTGCCATTAATCACAACTTTGTGATTGATCTCGCCTCTTTATGCAACACCCCCCCCCCCCCCCCCCCCCCCTCCCCAGATCATTATCTCTCAGTAGATGAAATCTGTACACATCCTGTCATTACAAGGCGTTACAAGCCTGCTTGTTAATTCCCATCAAAACTTAATAAAGGACAACAAAGAAAATTAACCAATTTGAAATATGCAGCCCCTTGTAACTGACTTACAACTGGTGGGTGAAATTTACAAGGGAAGAATGTCAAACAATGGAAAGAAAGTTACAAGCATTGGGTAAACAAAGAGGAATGTCACTTTGTGGTTGAAATGTACAAGGCAGGAATGTGAAATTGCAGGTTGAAATTAACAATTGATTTGTAAACAAGTTGGAATGCCAACTCTGTGTGACCTTGCTAGGTTATGAACAGTTCAATATTGATATATTGATTTCTAGACTTTTTTGGGGAGAAAAATTATGCAATTATGAAATATGAAGAGTTTGTACAAAGGTACATGTAATGTATGTACTCTTTTCATTTCATTTGTTTTCATCTATGTTCCCTTTCCTTTTCTGCAGCTGAGCTAAATATTTAATGAGAGTCGATTGTATAAATAAAATTGGGCAAAAAATGCTCACCGATTCTAGGATCGAGGGGCAGTTTTCCCAGGAATGGGATCTTGAGATCCTCACACATCTTGGAAGCACCTCCGGTTGTTGGCGGGAAAATCTGAGATTCATTCTGAAGATAAAACATTCATTGTATTAGGTTAAAACGTTTCTGAAATTAAATTCAATATCAATATATTGGCATGAAATCAGTTTAATTTTTTATCATTTTCTTTTAAAAGACTAACAGTATGAATGTTGCTTTATAACTGCCAAGGAAGATTAAAAAGATAACGATAGCTGTGGTTTGATAAAATGTTTGTTTAGAGACTTGCTAAGTTGCTAAGTTGCTAAGTGCTGGTCATGCAGATGTTTTGGAGAAAATCATCAAAATAGGAAATATGAAGAATTTGTAAGTAAAGCTAATTCTAAGCTAAATAAGAACCACTAGTGTTCCAAGTAGGTGTTGTGGATTTAGACAATGTTACTAGATCCCTTTAATGAGTCTCACCTTGCACTTTGGACAGACGAAGCCGCTCATATTTTCCACGACTCCGATGATGGGCAGCTCAACCTTCCTGCAGAAACTGATCTCCTTCCTCACATCCATCAGAGAAACCTCCTGCAGTCACAAATAATCATAATGATAATGATAATGATGATGATAATAATAATGATGATGATAATAATAATGATAATGATAATGATAATAATAATGATAATACTACTACTACTAATAATAATGATAATACTACTACTACTAATAATAATGATAATACTACTACTAAAAATAATGATAATAATTATGATGATAATGATAATGATAATAATAATCATTATAATAATAATACTAATGATAATACTACTACTACTACTACTAATAATAATAATAATACTAATATAATAATAATAATAATAATAATAATACAATAATGATAATAATAATAATAATAATAATAATAATAATAATAACAATAATAACATTAATACTACGACTACTAATAATAATAGATCTTCAAAATGGTGTCATCATGCTCCAGTCATCTATTTCGATGTGACAATCAAAAAGCCCTTATTGATATCACTCACTAACCTGTGGAGTAGTAATGATCACTGCGCCATCCACACCGGCTCCTTTCAGATACTGGACGATGGACAGATGTTCATCCGACGTGCCGGGGGGCGTATCCACAACCAGGTAGTCCACGTCTCCCCAGTCGACATCTCTCAGGAACTGCTTGATGAGTCCTACAGAAGGTAACAAATACTAATTTAATATACAAATATTAGCAAAAAGGAAAAAACTGCTTAGAAATATAGCAGCTGCAATCAAACCAATGAAATATATAACGATTTCATCTGGAAAAATTAGTAATAAAGAATGAAGAGATGTTCATCCGACGTGCCGGGGGGCGTATACACAACCAGGTAGTCCACGTCTCCCCAGTCGACATCTCTCAGGAACTGCTTGATGAGTCCTACAGGAGGTAACACATACTAATTTACTATACAAATATTAGCAAAAAGGAAGAAAACAAAACTGCTTAGAAATATAGCGGCAATTAAACCAATGAAATATATAACGATTTCATCTGGAAAAAATAAAGAATAAAGAGATGTTCATCCGACGTGCCAGAGGGCCTATCCACAAACAGGTAGTCTACGTCACTCCAGTCAACATCTCTCAGGAATGGTTTGATAAGTCCTACGGCAGGGGGAAACATAAAACTTTATTTTACGGGGGTGGGGCTACTTTCTAAGCTTGCCTGCAAGAAAATAACACTCAGAAATGTATTTTGCACACTGATAATTTACAAGAGCTCTTTTGGGATTTTCAGGGGCTCTTGTTTACTTGGGTTAACTTTGTTAGTAGAATACTAGTCCAGCACATAAAAACAGACAACAAACATCTTGAAAATAAGGGGGAAAACATTATTATTGACCTCTTTTCCTTTTTTATTGAGAGTCAATAGGGGCGTGGGCCGGTATTCAATTCCATTCTTAAGTCAAATTGAGATTAGATTAATTCATCAACTGAAAATCTTACTAAAACGTTGATGTCATAATGCCTTTAAATATTACAATTTGCTAACTAAATGTCTTACTTAATCTAAGTATTGAACTGAATACCAGCCCTGATTTCTATCTTTAAAAAATATAACCTCTGACACAGATTTGGCTAGGATTGAAAGCTTAGGTCCCCACCTGACTCTCGTTTTATAACAAAGACATGTTTTTTGCTTGTAGGCTTTTAGAACTTTTTTCTTTCTTCTTTGTAACTTACCATTTTTCTTTGGTCCTCGCCAGATGATTGCATCGTTGGGGCTGTTCAGTAGGAAGCCCACTGACATCACACCGAGGTTATCATCCACATACTGCATGGCAACAAGATGATAACATGATATTGACATGTGATCCATTAACAATAACATTAAAAATAATAATAATGTTTTTATTTATATAATGCCTAGTATAAACAATCTCTAAGCGCTTTACATTATTACATTAATTACATTATTACATGAAACACCCCCTGGGGGTTGTTGCATAAAGAGTTGCAATTAATCGCAAAGTCAGAAAATGCGCATAAATGCGCAATTTTGATTGGCTCAAGAGCGCATGTTTTCTGACTTGCGATTAAACGCAACTCTTTATGCAACATCCCCCTGGTATTTTTAGGATTAATTGACTCACCACAGGAGACCAGCCTGACCCACTCTGGTGGACCTGCTCATTGTTCAATCCCATGATTCTTGGAATGGACGGGCCGCAGATGTCAATGTCCAGCACAGCAACCTGTAAGACATGTGCAACAATGGCTGAAATTTACTATTTTGCCTTGTGGCCCAGTCGGTAAAGTTAAACAAGAATGAATGGACCAACACAGCAACCTTTACAACACCTAGGTAGAAATGAACATCTTGCCTTGTGGCCCCAGTCAGATAAGTAAAAACAAGAATGGATGGACCACAAATGTCAGTGTCCAACACAGCAAACTGTAAGACATACAACTAAGTTAGAACAAGAATGGATGGACCACAAATGTCTATGTCCAACACAGCAACCTGTAAGACATACAACAAAGTTAAACAAGATTGGATGGGCCGCAGATGTCTTTGTCCAACACAGCAACCTGTAAGACATACAACAAAGTTAAACAAGATTGGATGGGCCGCAGATGTCTTTGTCCAACACAGCAACCTGTAAGACGTTCAATGGTAGAAATAAACTTTTATGTGGCCCAGGCAGACAAGTAAAAACAAGATTTTTCAAAATCCTAGTGGCCCAAAAGCCTGAAAAGATGGAGCTCCAAACAAAGAAAAACAATACAAATTTTGTTATATCTGGTTGCCCATTTGGGCCAGTGGAATTTAGAATCATTGAAATTTATTTGCCCGGGCCAGTGCTAATTTCAAGCATTGCATACAAACAATAATTGTATTAAATTGATGATTGGTCCACACCAAGTCGGTTTATCAGCAAAATCAGCATCCATTAGGATTAGAGGTTGGGGATTAGTAAGTTTCAGACACGATAAAGTGGACTAAATGAGAGTTACTTTACTCTGGAAATAATCAATTTTCTTTTTTCAAGAAGAATGTTTTAATACTTTGCCTGCAGAATATCTTTCTAAACTGAATATTTCCATATATTGACATGCCACTGTGAAGATTACAAGTTCCTTTCTCCACATGACAAGTAGAAAATTTGATGCAAGTACTTTGCCCTAAGAAAATTGTTCTGACCTGAGTATTTTCATCTCGTGCCATGCCCCGGGCTAGGTGGGAGGTGAAGGTGCTCTTTCCAACCCCTCCTTTACCAGACAGAACCAGCAGTTTGTGCTTGACCGAAGACATCCGCTCCTTAATCTCTGCCACGGCTAGGATGTCAAGATAAATAGATAAAAATCAAAAAGAAAACAAATTAACTTTAATTTGAATTTAGGTGTTGGAATGAACAATAATTACATTTTTTGTGTGTATAAACAGCAGTGTGAGGGAGAAGTTACTCTTCACAATTCCTAGAAAGACAAGCAGTTTGTCATTGTTCATGCTTGACTTAAAGTCATACCTGTAAAGTGTCCAAATCCACGAAAATTACTTGGAGCTTCCTCGTTTCTCTTCTACCGTGTTGTTTAGCTTATAGTAAAAGAAGAATAAAATAGGGTTTGATTTTTTCAAATGTCCCTTTGGTATGAAGATAATTATCATTGAAAATCATTATTTCAAAACCGTTGGCCAACGGTTTTGAATAGTCGTAGCTAATTGCGTCCGCATTGCAGCACGCGTACCCCCCGTGGGAACATTCCGGAGATTGAACTTTGAATGCGAATTCCATGAATTCTGTACTACATACACGGGCGCGAATATCTCAAAAGGCTAATTATTCCTGTGACAATGTATGGCAGACCATCAGTATTCGGTGATAAAATATTAACTCAATATTCGTTTTTTTCACTAGGTCAACAGTGTTCGTTTTCTTTCAAACTTTCACAAATCTTTCAATTGTATTTTACAATGATATTGATATAGGATTGAAGTCTCAAATGTCATTTTGTGCAATATCTGACACTTTACAGGTATGACTTTAAGATGTCATTGTCGGCTCCTTGATCTCTGCCACAGTTTAGATGTGAGCGTTTGAAGAAAATGAAGAATGAATGTAATTTGAAAGCTGTTAAGTCAGCAATGTAAGCGAAAAGGTACTCTTTCCCAATTCCTTGTGCTTGACTGAAGATGTATGCCCCTTGATCTTTTCAATAGCAGGAATGTCAGGATTAGGAGAAACATAAGAAGAAACTAACTTTCACTTGAATTTAGGAATTAATATGAACAGTTATTTGAACAATTTTTGTCTTCTCAATGCAGGGGTGAAGGTATACTCCCCCATTCCTAATTTCCATGAGAAGGCAAGCAGTTTGGGCTTGACTAAAAATATCTGCATCTTGATCTCTGCAACAGTTTGGATGTCAACGTCATGTGAGAATAACGAGGAATTATCTTTTTAATACTGGCATTTGAATTCAGGCTTCTGGAATGTTTTGTCAGCAATATGGGAAGTGAAAGTATAACTCTTCACCACCTTTCCTTTACCCGACAAGACCATCTGTTTGCGCTTGATGGAAAACATCTGCTCCTTGATTACTGCAACAGCACATCATCAGGTTAAAAGAGTGAAATAAAGAGGAAGTACCTTTTACTGGCATTTGAATTTAGGTAATATTGTAATAAACAAATGTATAATTACCTGGATCTATGGTTGGCTTGGCACTGCTGCAGATGTCCTGGTTGGGGCACCCCTGGCATGCGTCAGCCTTCCCTGCTCCTTCACTCCCAGTTCCAGGGCAATCTGAATACAATTAAAAATGGCATTTTAATGTAGAGCGCTATGCATCTAAATACCCTATTCAGAAACTCATTGCGGAGGGTAGCCCAGGCTCGTCTATTATATTGGGCACTAATTTAGCTAATTTACACCTGGCCAAATTCCTTGGTCATTAGGTCCATTCAAACCGGTGCAACCATCTTACAGTTACACACTATCTCAACTCCCTGAGGAGAATACTATAGCCCAATCTGCTCTAGATACTACATGTATGTAGGGCGCTACAGGCTTATTAACACTCACCCAACCAGGGACTCATTTATATACATTTAAACCCCCAAGGTAATGTGTACTGTAACATACAGAGTATTTTAAACATGACAGAACAAGTAACTTAAGTATGCAGTGAAGTACCGTAAACCGGGGTGACTTTGGCCACTTTTTGAGAAGGATATATTTTCATCAAGTCTCACTCTGTAGAACTAATTTCTGATTCTATACATTACCCTATAAGAATATATTTGAAACAATGAGAAACTTGTTAAAAAAAGTGAGGCTTGATAAAAATACATCAATCTCAAAAAGTGGCCAAAAAAGTCACCCCGGCGGCCAAAGTCACCCCAGTTTACGGTACTAAAAACTACTTTGACTAAGTATAAGGTTACTGAATATAATTGTAATTAATTGTTCAGTGTACAAATTCGCAATTTCGGGAACTTGCTGTTGAGTGTTGTAATGAATTTGTATTGGGCGCTAATGCAGTTTCGTACCCCTTTTTTTTTTTTTTTCCAACGCTTTATTTGTCTTTAAACTCAACTAAATTAGTTTGTATTACTCACTGCACTTTGTCCTTATTGCTCGATGGTCCGTTGTAATATTTTGGTCAACATTTACACCCCATTTTTGGTGACTTTAATCAATGGTTTTGAAAGCGTCGCGGCACCAGCTTCGCGGTCGCAAAAATCGAAATAGCGGGACTTCATGAGCAGCTATACCGTTAGCTAGCGGTGACATGAACGTGGAGAGAGTACCGTACTCCTGTCGTACGTGCTCGCGCGCGCCGTACCGGTTACATCCATAGCTGAAGCGATGTATGGTGGCTCTAAATGTGGAACTAAAAAAAACACGATCATACGGACACCCGCTTGATCAATTGATTACGTTTCAGATTTATAGCCACCATCACGGGCGTAGCGAGTTACGTAATACCTATTCAACTGGGGGGGGGGATGTAATCCGATGAATGAATAGCTCATCCCCCCCCACTTGAATGGGTATCAATGTCATGTCTACGCCCGTGGCCACCATACATATGGACATAACCGGTACTCTCTCCACGTTCATGTCACCGCTAGCTAACGGGGCGGCATAGCTATAGCTAGCTAGCTAGCTGCTCGTGAAGTCCCGCTATTTCGATTTTTGCGACCGTGAAGCTGGTGCCGCGACGCTTTCAAAACCATTGATTAAAGTCGCCAAAAAAAGGGCTTAAATATTGACCAAAATATTAGAACAGACCATCGAGGGATAAGGACAAAGTGCAGTGATTAATACGAACTAATTTAGTTGAGTTTAAAGACAAATAAAGCGTTGAAAAAAAAGAAGAAAAAAAGGGGGTACGAAACTGCAATTAGCGCCGTTGTATTGTTGCATGCTGCAATACGTCTACGGACTATGACTTACACAAAAGGCTATACATGGGGCTGCATATTCATCATGAAAATTAGATAGTTACATTTTATTCACACCAGATTTGGTTTATACTCACGCTCTGGTGCATTTTGTGGCACATCAGACATCTTGGTGGCACTAAATATTAAATGGACAACAAATCAATTCTTGAAAATGTCAAGACGAGGCCCGACGTCGACAGAAGATGAGTTCACGGACCGAGGCGAAGCGAGGCGAGATTGATGAGATCGCAAAACAATATTACGCAATCACGTAATTATCATCAGCATACCATGCATGCGCTCAGCGAGTCTCGCGTGTTGTGTAGTTGTTTTTGATGATGATGAGGATCAGGATGAGGATGATGAGGGAGATGAAGATGATGAAGATGATGAAGATGATGAAGATGATGTAGATGATGAAGATGAGGAAGATGAGGAAGATGATAAAGATGATAAAGATGAGGATGATGAGGAAGATGTACGTAAGGAAGATGAGGATGATGAGGAAGATGATGAGGAAGATGAGGAAGATGATGAGGAAGATGAGGAAGATGATGAGGATGATGAGGAAGATGAGGAAGATGATGAAGATGATGAAGATGATGAAGATGATGATGAAGATGATGATGAAGATGATCGGATGAAGATGATGATGAAGATGAATAACATATCAAAATACCTCGATATGAATGAACAAAGTATTGGTACTTGAAAGGTGTAATTCTGTATTCCACCTTATACTTGATATCTGATATACATTATCATTATTACTATTGCTTTGGCACAAAACTATTCATAACTATATATATCATGATGCCGAGATACTATGTTCGCTGTATATCGAGCAACAAATATGAGCTATACTTTGAAAACTAGTTACATCATGACATAAAACCACCATTAATCTCATCATTTTCTGAGCACTCATAAAATGACAAATTGAATATTTAAATTTTAGCAGGGCAATATTGTAACTGTAAAGGGCTAGTTGAGTTCTGATAAAGAGAGTACAGTTTTTGTCAAACTGAATTTTAGTAACCAAAACCTGCACCATTACATTACAAACTAATAGTTATAACTCCACCATGCTCGAAAAGAATACAAAATTACAAATGACTAAGTAAAAAGCCATCATTCAAAAAGAGCCGTTAAAACTCAAGAGGGCGCTCTCTAAACACTCATCGCTTTTTAAATAAAATAAGTACTGTGCATGTGATGTTTTGTTGAAATAGTGATTAGATAGAGAGATAATCAACAACTATTTAAAAAACATATTTTTTTATTTTTTTAAAAAAGGAAGGACTTTTTAAATTTGTGTAATGGCTGGTTCAAAATTATCGAATAATTGTACTGGGGCCCCACAAATTACTAATGGTCATGTTTTTGGATATTTCCGCAATTTCTGAACCGATTTTGATCAAATAAAGTTTATTCTGTCATTCAAATTTGAATTTGACACTCCGTTTTTCATTATCTCACAAACAAATTTATTTTGTGTACCGCCCTCTATACCAAAACTCAACTATCCCTTTAAATGTCTATTGGCAATATACATTTAAAGTTACAATATATAGGACATTCACAGCTTACGTAATGATAGTGGTTTATACGTATATAGGCCTTATATATTTTTCATACAAAACGCGCACGTGTAGGTTTTCTTCTGTTTGGCACTCTTTCAATTAAAATGGACAAACTCTGAAAGCTTATGTGTGTGTTTTTATTATTAGCGCCGACAGTTAGTTCATTTCAGTGGCTTCGTTTTGAATGCACCATATAATTATAGTATAGCCTACATAACATGAACAACTTTATTCCAAAAGGCGCTAAATCCACTCCGTCAACTACATGGAGAAACGCGCGTCAACTTTGTGCATTATGGCATTGTTAAAATGAAATACACCAATATTTGTTTTGATTGCATAATTCGTCTTAAGTTTGGATTTATGCGTACCTACATAGGATATGTATTGAATATCATTCACATACTTTTTAAAAGCGAAAGTGGATTTAGTGCCTTTTAGAATTCAGGTCTTCATAATTATACAGTTATCACCATTCATTGATGAAAGGGCATGAAGAGTGCAGCATGACCTAATTATGGCTGCTCTGACGTCAACATGATTATTGTAATATATTCTTTTGCAATATTCTCCTCAAGAAAATACAGATATATTGGAACTAAACGGCAATAAATACCAAGTTTTGAGAAAGTTGAAAATCTATTTTATATTATACTTATATAGGCTTACAAAAACAATTTCTTTTTCATCTTTGAAGTAAATGTTAACATAATTTGTTCGCGATTTGTTTACAATCTATAACTATACTATATGTGAACAAAATAACAATTGGCAATACATATTGCTAATAACGTGATAACATAATATATACATGTAAAGATACATTGATAATTTGCTGTAATACTATAGTTGGGACCATGCTTATCCTAACACACATTACTCCAAATCTGGTTTGCTATCAAGTTCATTTTTTCCTACAGTATTTGTAAATCCTTGAACAAGTAAAGCGAAGTTATTTTGTGGTAAAGGTATCAACATTTATATTTATCTAATTTATGTGAGTGATTATTTTTGTATTTTGTTTTCATTACTTTGTCAAAAGAACGAAAATGAAACCTTATGAGCTATACTAAACTCACGTTCTATCACCGATGCGAAGCGCTATATACATTGGATAAAGTTTACCCCAATCAATCGTAACTTAGCAGCTGAAGTTCCCGCACCACGTTAGTTGTTTTATCATTGTCCATATTATGCATCAAGATGAAGACTTATATGAATAATAATTCTTATTCGAAATGGAGTTGTACTGAAAGAATAGCAAAATAAAATACCACAGAAACAGGAAAACTTTGTCTTTTAGCTCGGAAGGGCGTATATGCATCTACTGATTATGATATCGATGACTCCCACACTCGGTGAAACTGCGACGCGATGGCCTATAATAATTATGCAGTGACCATGCATCGGCCGAGACGCGCTGGTATCGAGCAGGACAATATATAATAGTAAACATGTAGCCTACATTTCAAATAGGCAATACATTTATCTCAAATCATCATGAAATATTAGCGTAAATAAAAGGTGAGCGATGATAAAATTATTAACGTAACATTCATAAAGCAGTATAATAATCATGTCGCGCTTTTTAGTCCTGGTCAGCTCATCGACTTACGTGAAACGTTTATCGCAATTGGAACATAATAATTAGAAACAACATGGATTTGCGCTCTGAATCTGGGATTAACATCTTCTGAGGAGACCGCGATGTGGACATCCACTTATCCAAGTAAGTACCCCTCGTAGACCCCCTTCTGCCCCTCCTTTACCCCTCATCTAACCCCCTCATCTCCGATACTTTATCCTTGATGTCTGAAATAGCAACTTATAAAACATGTATTTATAGACATCTACAGTCCTGCAGTAGGCAAACTTTATACTTTGTAACCAAATGTAAATCAACCAATGTAATCTTTCTAAGAGTGTGTGGAAAACATGCACATGTATTGAGGCATCTTCAGTATAGGAAACTTTACTCTGCAGCATGTCTCAAAAAGAATTACACAGTCAGCTGGTCAGGAAAACATTTATTAAAATATGATAATATGAAAAATCGTTAGTTTATTTTGTACCATATTAAAGGGAAAGAGTTGTGCTTTGAGATGCTTCATGTATGACATATTTCACTTCAGCGGATCTCGAATTATGTATGATTGTTTACAAAATAATATACAAAAACCCGATTTGCGTATTTGCACTGAAAATGGCGATGGCGATTGCACATATTTGATATTCTCACTATTTATTATGTTATAATAACGATGCAATAATGGCTAGAGTACAATTATATTTGTCACTGCTGATGTTGGAAGGGTAAACAATATGGTAAGGTCTCCCTAAAAAGAACACAAGTTTTCTGGATAGAGTTCTTCCAAAATGACCTTGCTTCCGGATTCTGATCGCCTCAGATTCCTAGCACTTTTGACAGTTCCGAAAGGTGTTGCAAAACTGAAGGCGTTTTAATTGTTACTCTAACTGGAATTGATTGAAGACATTTGTCAGGCTTGTGTTTGAATATTGGGATCATAAAGAGTCTTTTCTTAAGGGATAACTGATGGTAAAGTGTAGCAAAGGCTCACATTGTAATAATACGCATTAATTATCAAACACTACTTCAGTAGACGAATCTTGGAAGATTTTGTAAAGCCACTGTTGATCAAACAAAAGGCGTGAAATCCATTGAAATGGAATTCAGATTCAGGCATTGGTAACAACATATCTAAGCATCATATTTAGCCAATTGAATAATTACTTAACTACTTTTTTTGCTCTCAAAAAAACCGTTTTGGTAAGTGATGTAATGCACAAAACGGAAATTGGCACAAAGTGGATGTTTTGCAAAAAAAAAACGACCATATCTCACAACTGACAAACCCAATTAAGCTGAAATAAAAACCATCAGAAAGCCTGATTATTTCCCTTTAACATGACAAAAAATATGTATATTTTTCAAATTACCATCATACCGTAAACAATTATTTTCCAACTGTATCATTCTTTTTGAGACATACTCTATAGCCAAATACAAATTAATAAACCAATCTTTCTTTTATAAAAAAAAAGAGATAAATACATGGCTATGAATGATTAAACATATATTTAAAAGATAGTACAGTTCTAGTCAAACTGAATTTTAGTGTCCAAAAATTCCACCATATTATTACAAACTATAGTTAGGTATAACTCCGCATGCCCGAAAGGAAGACAAACTTACAGACAGATGTATAAGTAAGAAGCATACAAGAGGGCGCTCTCTAACTTACATATTGGTTTCAACCGTTTTTTTTTATTAAAACAATTGTGAATGTGATGTTTTTTTTTTATAATAATGATTTAATAGAGAGACCATCAACAACTGCTGATTAAAAAAAAATTCCTAGGTACATTTTTGAAAAAAGTTTAGGTAATATAAAAACAAATTTCTGAAATCATCGAATAAATATGGGTCTCGCATTTATTCCAATCAGATATATATTGATATTTCAGCTGCTTCTCAACCGATTTTGATCAAACAAAGTTGATTCTGTCATTAAATTTGTGTGCTCTTTCAAATTTGTGTGCTCTTTCAAATTTTACACTCAGTTTTTCATTACCTCACAAATACAAAATTCTCGAAGCGCCCTCTATACCAAAACTGAACTATCCCTTTAATTCAGTCGAGGGTTTTACTTCTCCGTATAGATGCAAACTAAAATTGCTGTAATTCACAATAGCAAATATGCATGGTTTCAACCGTGGAACTCTAAGCCCTCCGCACACAGAGCCGACTCGACCCGATCTGACTGGATTTCAGTCGGTTCAGCTCAGTTAAATTTGCCTCAGGACTTCTGCTTTGCTGGTCAAGAGCCAGTCGAATATTCGAGGCCGATTCAACATGTTGAACCGGCTACGACCGAGCGAAATCATTTCATTTCATTTATTGACTCATAAAACCAAAACAAGAATATAATTTACAATGTAAAACAAGACAAATGAATAATACATAAATACAACAATTGCACAATACAAATAAATAAATTGGGAATTTGAGAAGGGACCATAATTAAAGATAAACAAATCGATAAAAAATCGACCCTAGCCTGACTGAAAACCAGTCGGATCGGATCGAGTCGGCTCTATGTACGGTGGGCTTTATACTCTGCAATGTTACAACTGAAACCATGGTTTTAAATGCTCAGTCATGGTGACAGTTTTATGGAGTTGGCCTCTGAAGAAGATTCTGCTAGGATCGAACATTTAGGCCCTATATTGACTATAATAACATCATTTCATTCATCATTTAATTTTGTATGTATTTATTGTTATATGCATACATTAATTATGTCGTTTTGTTATTGTTGACTCAAAGTCACTTACATTTCAGGGTAAAAATATAATGAATACTTATTTTTTCGGCAGTTCATCATCTTAAAAGCAAATTGATAATTTAAGTAAAACATAAGAAACAATTTAATTCCGATTTTATTCCGAAATTAAATATAATTAAACATGACGCTTGTCACTGTTAGGCGCACACAGTGATAATGAATAACTTTCCTATCCTTCCGGCTCCCCATTTAAACAAATTGTATACAACACTCAAATCATACAATGCATTTTCTTTTTGGGGATACAATTAATATGGTATTTTGTTCTTTGGCCCATAAATGAACAGAATACTCGGCATATCTTTTCTAAAGAGCAAATTATATACGTTCTCTCTTTGTGAGGCATATGAACACCCATGTGTAGCTGTTATTCCATTATCAGTTATCAGTTTGATAGAAAACATCTATTTGCAGATGATAGTTGAAAAAAAAGAAGTTTGAATACACTTTATAAGGATTCTCTAAAATTTAGACAGGGGTGCATGAGGCAAACCCATTGGCAATTTTCCTTTGAAGATGTGTCATGAATGGTTTCAGAATTAAGATACCGCGTACGTGATCTTAAAGGGATCTATAGTTACATTGTGCAAATCCACAAAACTTACTCGGAACTTTAGTGGTTCCCTCATATATTATTGTATTCGTATTACCCATAAAAGCATGGAACAGATTTTAGTTTTCCCTTTCATTAAAAAGATATTTTCGATTGATGTTCTGATTTGTAATTATCCACTGGAAAGTTATAACTATGCACAAAGTCAGTGTAATGAGTCTGCGAATATCACTTTGCATTTTCGCTCATTTCTCGTCCATGTAACATCTATTTAACGTTAAATTTTGTACAAATAACTTAGTGGACATATCAAATCACAAAATACACATTTGATCAGGCCATTCATCACTTTTTGCACAAGTCATAAAAGTTACTATATCCCTTTAATTTGAAGTACCCTCATGCCCTCAGAAGTCGCGATGATAAGACGGGTTCTTGAATTATTGTCACCCCTTATACATACAATCTCTTTTGAATATTAAGCAAACTAGGGATACTTGTATTCAGTAATTGTGTGTTTACATACACTGTTAATTTAAGCGCCTTCGTTCGATTCCAGCTAAACCTAACCAATGGGTACTGAAACATTAGGGTGCGTTCACATACAATGTTAATGCGCCTTCATTTGAATCCAGCTAAACCTAACGAATGGATCCTTTAACTTGTTATAGAGGGTGTTTACATACACTGCTAATGCTCATCCTGTTGATTCCAGCACAACCTAACCAATGGATACTTAAACATACTTACTTGTATTTTATATAATCTTGTACAGTGCGTTTATAGCCAGAATTGGCATTTTTAAAACGTGATTATAGGTTCATCCCTTTCAGCAGCAAATTCCAGCCTGAAACAAGTTTTCAAAATTTAACAATTTTACTGATTCGGGGTGAGACAAATGTATTTAAACGCACTCTAAGTCTAACACTTGTATCCTGCAGGGTATAATTATATAATACTCAAATAGGCGTGACATCATGTCATGTACTTTCTCAACGGAAAGTGATTGGACTCTATTTCATCCTTTTTGTTTGCTAGCTGGAGCTGGTATTATTGTTTTTTCCACGACCAACTCTGCCCATGTACCATTACATGTAAAGACAAGGGGGCAAATTTTCTTCAGGAGCCAATCACTTTCGCTAAAAATATAACAAGGGAAATGGGAGTCTACCACCTCTCTGATAAAAACCATTTCCGTCGTCACCATATCCGCTTAAAAATACATTTTTGTCCGAAAATGTTATGTTTTTTAATGAAATATGAAACTTCGTATTTTGTCGAGATGGGATAATTTTTAACTCAATATGAGCTGATAATTTCCCCAAAGTTAGACACGAAGGACTTTAAGTTGCCCGAAACTCAGTAGATTTCTCATTCTAAATATATTATGTTGTCTTTTGTCTAACCATGCACAGATGAGGTGCTGTGCTCTTTGCCCGAATGTGGTATTAAAACAAAAACTGTCGGGAGGGGGAGCGGGAGGGAGGGACGGGGGGTGGCTACATCTCCAACAAACGACTACAGGGGCCTAGTGCAAAATGCATTGCATTTCTGTGAATTACGTCATCAGCCAGGCAACGGATTATATCTCCTTCCACCCGATCCTATACAGGGTGGCCCCCCAAAAAAAACGGAACGGGGCACTTCCCAAAATAAAATAATAAAATGATTATGTCCATAGGATAGGGTGTCTTTACCAATGAAAAACGATACCAAGAACAGTCAATTCGGTCGTGTAGTTTTTGTTTTAGGGCGCTGTGAGTGACACCATGTCAGGTTCCCTTTTTTGTCAATTTTTTGTCAGTGCTAGATAAATCGCACTTACTGCCCGTCATAGAATTGAAGAACGAGCAATACGCGCGCCATTGTTAGTGTGCATTCACCCGTGTCCCGAGATAATGGGCATAGTTGTCCGATGGTATGACGGGCAGGAAGTGCGATTCATCAGGCAGTGACTCGGTAAAAAATGACAAAAATGGGAACCTGACATGGTCTCACTTAAGACGTCCTACAACACAAACTACTCGTCCAAAATTACTGTTCTTGGTATCGTTTTTCATTAGAAAGGACACTATATATGATGGACATAATCGTGTTGTTACTATATTTTGGGAAGTGCCCCGTTCAGTTTTTTGGGGGGGCCACCCTGTATAAAATTGATGCAGCATTATTGGTTCCAATAATGATTAATGATGACATCTTGGGACTATTTTGCTGGTTTCATAATTAAACTCACATCTTCAGATAAGAAGGAGGTGGTTTCCTTTATACGAAGCTTACATTTAAAGGGATCTAATTACATTGTCCAAATCCACAAAACTTGGTTAGAAATATAGTGGTTCTCTCATATACTTTGTTGTATTCTTATTACCATGGAAGTCATGGAAGTGCATGGAAGTCATGTCAATAGAAGCATGGAACAGTTTTTCCCCCCCGAATTTTCCTTTCGTTAGAAAGATGTTTACGATTGAAGTGTTCGGATTTTTAAACTTTCCACTGGATAGTCATAACTGTGTAAAGTCAATGTGATGAGTTAGCCAATATCACTTTGCATTTTCGCTCATTACTCGGCCATATAACATTCATTCAACGTGACATTTTCACACAATATACTCAGAGGAAATATATCAGATCACAGCAATACACATTATACCAACCATTCATCACTTTCTGCACATACCAACAAAGTATACTAGATCCCTTTAAAGCTCATACCTTTAGTCAAGAATTTCTTCATCTCTGATTTATAACCCCCCTCTGACCTCTGAACATCTTTTCGACGCTTTCGAAAGCTAAAAAATAGATAAGAATTGCATGGGTACATTATCCGCACTGCCGCCAATAGAAAGTATCAAGGGCCAATCGGATTGGTAGCTGTTTATTTTCCGACACATTAATAGAATAATTCACAAAAGAAATTTGTCCACGCCGAAATAATAACGATCATTATCCGCTAAGGATTACTGGTGAAGATTAGAATGAGTGGCGCAGCGCCAGGGAGTTGGGGGGGGGGGGGGGGGGCACGGAGGGGTACGCCCCCGATGATATAATCCTACCACCTTACCTATTGTGTTTTCCAAAATCAGACAAAGTGAATGTATTCGTTGGGCACACGTACGGCCACAATCATTTCTCTAAACAATACAAAACATAATGGCTAAAATCTGTGAAGATTTTACGAAATAAATAAGGCGTGCCCCCTCATAAATTGCGTGCCTCAAAATCAGTCAGTCCACACTACGCCACTGATAAGAATTCTATACATGTACAGCATTACAACCAAATTAATCAGGAAGTTACATAATGAGAAGGTGATAATGTGATACATAAGATCTGTGTAAATCTTCACACAATGTTGCTACATAATATGGAATTAATTTTGATGAAAATAAATAGTGATTTTGTGATTAAATAATAATGTATTGGTTTAATCAGTATGTGCATACGGGGGCGCGTGTCCCCCAATAAATTGACAAAGCAATACAAAACGTATGTGGAAAATCTGTGAAAAATGAAAAAAAAACCATACAATGAGTGATTTCAAGTACGGTGCTAGAGGCTGGTGTTAGTGTTGCGATAACACCAACACCAGCACCGTACTTGAAATCACCCAATGTGTCCTTGATGATTCGCGTGCCACCCCCCCCCCCCCCCCCCCCCCCCCCCCCCCCGTTTAGTCCGACCTCGCTACGCCATTGCTTAAGAAGGACAAGAAGAAGAAGAAGATGCAAATTAAGATACAAAAGGAAGCATGTGAGGATCATCACTAAATCAAAATAACTGTGAAGAATATAAACCATAAAAACAATGAAATTATTACATTACATTTATCATTTTATTATTAGATTTATCGATATAGATGAAATTTGTAATTTATGTAAATGGAATTCAATGGAACACACAAATTCGGTGAGTGTTCATCAAATTCGCTTTAATTTAATCATGTTAATGTTACAAGTTACGTCATTCGCCGGTGCATTATGTTATACTGTATAATGCTACTTGAATGTCTTTGACCATTATTATGACTATATCAGTTCACGTGTTTCAGTAGCAAAATGACATTCAAGTGAAGGGCCGAATTATGAACGTTTCAACCACCTGAAAGTAACGTACATGATATCGGTGCCCTCTTCATTGCATGGCCGTTATAATGGGACAATAATAGTTTAGCATAATTATACAGCCTAGCATGATCTACTTTTACACGTGCAAACTAGACTACTTATTACAAATGTATAACTACGGGTCCACGATTGAGGTATTATAGGGCACAAACAAACACAAATCAGACCAAACAGAGAAATTTGTATTTCCTTTCCTAAGCCGCTGCAAAGCCCCCCAAGAGAAAACATTGGCCAGTGGACAAACACGGCTGTGTGAAGTAGCCAACTCTTGAAGAAGAAGAAAAAAAGGATTCCTTGGCCCTTTCATCCTCACTGCTTTTGATTCTTTCACTTTTTTTTTTTTATAACACTGAGCTCAGAAAATGCATCTTGGTCCTTTGTCGAGAGTGGGGAATAGAGAGTTGTACTATAATATGGAGTGAGGGCGAGGCGGGGGGGGGGGGGGGGGTGGGGGGCATGGGGAAGCCGCTGTGTGCATAATTAGTGTTACCCTCTATATTTTTTGCAGAAGGGGGGGGGGGGGGCATGGGGAAGCCGCTGTGTGCACAATATAATGTGACACTCTTCATTTTTTTGCAGAGGCAGAGGCAATATCATAATTAAGTTTAATTGATTCTTGATACTTGTATTGTGGATTGAAACTGTGAAAATGGTATAAAGACAACAATTCAAAACTATACCTGGAATATTAAGCGATGAGCGAGATATCAGATTGATGAAATATGCTATTCAGCATAAAAGACACCATAATGGCAACATTGTACACATCCATAAAACTTACTTAAAACTCTGGACTAGTGGTTCTCTCATACCTTGTTGTATTCGTATTACCAATATAAGCATGGGAGAGGGTTTCGTTTTTTTCATTAAATTTTCCCTTCCGTTCAAAAGATATTTACGATTGAAGTGTTTGGATTTTTAATTATCCACTGGAAATTTATAATTGTGTACAAATTCAGTGGAATGAGTATACCATGGCCATTATCAATATCGATGGTTGAATTAAGTTATGATTGGTAGTATCACATATTTTCTTTAAATCTTATCAGCTTAAAAATTGCAAATATCTTAAAAACCTATACCATCTCTGTAAACAATATTAGGATCACGTATCAAACTCTCGTTGGTCGAGGGTATCTCACACACATCATAAAGCGTTAAAGGGATAGTACAGTTTTGGTCAAACATAATTTTAGTGACTCAAACTTGTAAGTTATCATTATAAACTTACAGTTATAATGCAATGATGCTTGAATGGGTGTAAAAGATATAAACGGTAAAGTTACAGGGCTTTGTTTATTCAAAAAGCAGCCGTTAACACAAGAGGGCGCCCTCCAGACACCTCAAGTTTTAACATTGTTTTTAACAATTGTTTTATCAAAAAACTGTGAATATGATGTTTGGTTAAAACAAAGTGGATTCTGTGTTTAAAACCGTGTGCTTTTTCAAATTTTACACTTAGTTTTTCGTTACCTTTCAAACAAATTATTTCTCGAAGCGCTCTTTAAACTATATCCCTATAACGGTTTAACCCTTCCTTGATTATACAGTGTCAAAATAATAAAGTTGATACAAGTCAATGCCCATCAGATTCCCGTATAATATGATATGATTCCAGTCACATATTTAAACGAGTTCATCGCGGGACCGAACTAGACGAGAAAAAAAGAGTCTATGTAGTGCTTAATTGTATTTTTTAAATAGGTTTATGGGGGAATAATCAATAACTATTTATTCCGATCAACAAGTTTTAAGATGACAAGTTACATATAATCGATGCCAGCACCGATCAATATTTCAGAATATAATACAAAAAATAAAGGATTATTTGCTCCTCTCCGGCGTCTTTGAGGAAATGGAATAATAAAGAAAAGAAGCGATAAAAATAACGAACAAAGCAGAGAAACAATGACTGCATTGTAAGTGCGGTACTCTAGAAAGTGGAAGCGCGCTAGAGCATTGTGTAGAGTGTGTGTCGGGAGACAATTGAGAGGCGATTAAAATGGGATCGTCCCCCCGCCCCCTTTTCCTCTTAACCCCATCTGGATCATCCGTACATCATATGAACATGATCACATATGGGAACCTGGTGGGCCCTGTGTTGACTCTCAGCGGATTGCAAAATCCAGTAGGGAATAGGTTAAAGGCCTTAATAGATCGTAGTTACTGCAATGGTCTTTTTTCCTTTAATTTGGAAACATGAGTTAGCAAGATTTCATAGGGCTGCAAATCGGGATCATTTTCTCATGTCGCGTCTTAATTATGCCTTAGTGATTTTGATGATTTAAAACGACACATCATTTAAAAAAAAAAGATTATGGAGTTCAGTATATGTGGAGCAAGCGGTGACACGATCTAGGATTAATTTGTCGATTCCGACTTAACTGGCAGGTAAAATAATAGTAATAACATTGTTTCGATTTATATAGCGCTTATAATTATGAATCTGTAAGTGATTTACATATCAATCGTATAATCATGATTGGTAGAAGTGCCTTTGACATTAAGTTACATTATTATTTGTTGGTTAAACTGTTCACATTCGTATAATCACAACAATCGTATTAATATACATATACAATGATTATAGTAATTGGTAGAAATGCGTCTTTTGTATGACTCCGATGCAATAGAGACGGGCAATTTGCGTTATTAGATGTGTGCGTCGCAAGCAGTAGACATAATGCATTCTAACTCAATAAATTCAAAACAAAATATTGTTTTATAAATTTATCATGTACAGTTATTTTAAAGCCTCATCTGGTGCACTTAAATATATAATTAAAAAAGGAATTTTCGCCAGTATCTTAAGTCAAATCGATAGAGTTACAACTCCGTCAGTATACATGGAGTTACAACGTGATGTTAATCTATTAGGCTACTATTATAGGTTTTCCCGCTCAATTTCGCGATTGTGTCAATCGAATTGATAATAGGAGCAAACGAATTCGCGCGATTTGCGATCGCCGTACCAAAGCAGCATTCGAATTCGTAAATAGTCGTTCAAAATCACGTAGGAGCAAGTGAATTTACACAAAGTGCATACCTTTTCATCAATGGTCATTCGAATTCGCGAAAGGCCGTTGACAGTTGGCTGCACATTCGCGAATTCGAATGCCCATAAATGAACTTCTGTGTCTATTCACGAAAGCGTGTGCGTATGCATGAATTCGCATGCACTTATTCGGAATTTGGAAGACCGATACCAACGATTACGCGGCAACGCGCGAATTCGAATGACCCTAAATGAATTCGATTGAAAAAAGTGAAAAATTGAGCGGGAAAACCTATATTAGCCGGGCCACTCATGTGGCATCTGAGGAAATACATAAAGATATCGCCAGGCTCGTTTCAAATGCATTTGTGCCATATTTTTCAATTGAGATAATTGAGACTGAATTTTCTGAAGTAACATGAAATTGTATAATTATAAGAAAATATGTTATAATTTGTTTCGTCATTCCACAAAACAGTCGTCCATTCATTACAGTGATCAAAGTATCTTACATTATATGCGATAGCGGCAGGACTTTTCAAATTGTCAAAACAGGCGTTTGTTTCAATGTTCGCAACGAAAGTCGTAGCATGACCACGCACAAAATGACGCAGTGGACAATTTTTTGCAAATGTCAACAAAGTTAGGGTGGGGAAAGTATTTTCCATTTTGGCAGGCATTACAGTGTGGAAAAGAAGAAATACTTACAAGAAACATGAATACATATTTATATCACTCTTGATAAGAATGAAAAGAATTAAAATAAAATGAAAATACATTATTTTGCATTCTTTTATGAATG
This sequence comes from Echinarachnius parma, assembly GCA_037951105.1. NCBI lineage: Eukaryota > Metazoa > Echinodermata > Echinoidea > Clypeasteroida > Echinarachniidae > Echinarachnius > Echinarachnius parma. The sequence continues at coordinate 85,266 of JBAMJV010006552.1, forward strand.
GTTGTTAATTGTTTGAAAGAAATCGGTATTCTAAATAAATCGTTAAAGGGGTAGTTTAGTTTTGGTAGAGAGGGCGCTGCACATCACAATTTTTTTGTGAGGTAATGAAAATCTTAGTGTCGAATTTGAGAGAACATGCAATTTTAATGGCAGAATAAACTTTATTTGGTCAAAATCGACCCAGAAACGGCTGAAATATCAATAAATATATCTGATCTTATAATTATTTGGGGCCCAAATAATTAGATGATTTTTTCAAAAAATTTAAAAAATGCTTGCACTTAAAGTAGCTGAGCGAAGAAATATCACAAAATATCACAAAATAGACAACTTAAGTTGTCTTAAGTCTTGGAATATCAATGAAACGCGATAAGAAGCGTGTTTCCAAGACCCTTCTCAGAACTTCTATATGGCTTGAAACGGGAATTACCGAGTACGGATTAATGACGTCACATGCCGTGCGAGTCCCCCGCCTCACTGACCTCTACTAAGTGCCCCGCCTAGAGCGTAGAGCGAGACGTATACAACTGTGTATTAAAACCCTCACAAGAAGTTCCGCAATTCAAGTTTGAGCGTTTATATCTCTCATGTTACTTTATTACCGTTCATGAGTTTGATATGATTGGAAGGCTTGTATTCCCCATTTTAAACTGATATGACATTTGCCATGAATATGTTATCATGGAATGCGCATGACACCCGAATATGGGGCAAAGTCAAAAGTAAAATGTTGCAAAATGCATTGATAAAACAACAGGGTACACTCCTTTTGCTGTGAGAACGGTGTTATGAATGATGTTCAGTCGGTCATGCGTGAATGTCAATGGCGTTTTATCATTTTTTTTTGAGGATGAAATATACCTTTATTATTTTGAGGTGGTGCAATAACGATTGTGTATGTTGTTAGGAAGATGTAGTGTGTTTTATTGACTGATTGAGAAATTATCATTATGTTTGACCATATTAATGCTTTTTGCAAGATTTCACTTTTGACTTTGTAATGCACATTCCATGATTTTAAAAATGTCATATTATTGTGAAGGGGCGAATACAAGCTTTCCAATGGTAACACATTTATGAACGGTAATAAAGTAATACGGGAGATATGAACGCTCAAACTTGAATTGCGGAACTTTTTGTGAGGGTTTATAATCCAGACTTCACATGACACGAATTTACGCCAGCTGATGATGAAAGTGGAATACAAATCTCTCGAAAACAGCTAATTACATTTTATTATTGCGTATAAAGAATATTCTATTATATGATATTGAATCATGCAAATAGATTTGTCTACCCTTCTATGTCGTGTAATTTCCCGAGATGTTTTCGTAAACATGTTAGCCTGGCAGCTAGCGCAGAGTGATTGTTGGTGACTATAGTTCAGGTTATGTATATACATGTATACATGACGGTGAATCTTGAGCATACCTTTGCATTATTTTGTTGATGTCATGCAGTTCAAATAACCGTGCATATATGTAATTAATATTCGCAAGTAAATAGTACTAGTAGTAGAAGTCTTTTTAGTTACTTTACTGAAGAATGAATTCATGGTATTTTCCGTCTCGTCCTCTTCATTCTATCCCTCCTACATCCCCATCATCATCATCATAATCAAAATTATCATCATCATCATCACTATCACTATACCAATGACATTATATTTTGTGGAGCTGTTTACATCAACTTTGATGTCTACATTTAGTAGCAGTTCCTCCTGAAGGCATTGTGATGAGAATACTTAGCGTTCGGGTGGTATATATACACATACACCAGTCATATATACAGTACACAAAGCCCACGGGCTTGGGAGCGCTCTCATGCGCTCTTCACACGTGTGACGTCATTAATCGTACCCCCACACAGCGGGCTGACCACGGGCGAATAACGGGTCGAAATTTCATCACTTTAGATAGCAGATTAATAAATTCTGTGACAATTTTTGACAAATGTATATGAATTATTAGGAAGAATGTAACATTTCCTTTGCGATGATGCCAACATTATTTAGGTTACAAGCATTTTTAAACCTTCGCTCAGGTACTTAAAAAAAAAAATTTCAAAAGCGTTTTTTAAATAGTTGTTGATGATCTCTTAATTTAATCATTATTTCAATAAACCATCACATGCATAATTTTGTATGAAAAATGGTTGAAACCAATGCCTTTTTAGAAAACGCCCTCTTGTGTTTTAATGGCTCTTTTTGAATGATAACGGGCTTTTTACTTAGTCGTTTGTAATTTTTTATACCTTTTTCAGCATGGTGGAGTTATAACTATTAGTTTATAATGTTACTGTCCAGGTTTGGTTACTAAAGTTCAGCCTTACCAAAACTGTACTACCCCTTTAAGATTTATGTCTACCATTCAAACATTTACGAAAGATAACTATAATAGACAAGTTTTCAATGATATCACATACGTTTTAGCCACTCATAAATTGCCCCACCCTCCCTTTTAGAATTTGTATTTAATTTATGAATTATGGAATGATGCAAAATCAATTACAGAAAGATAACTGCGCATGACATAATGTAATATACCTGAACAAGGTTCAGAAATTACATAATCTACACTTGTGAAGATATTTAGGAAATGTTTCGATTTTTATATATAGGGCAACTGGATGCTATCTGAATCTATATTATAATATAATGGTACAATTTCATGCACAATTCAGATTCGACACTCGATTTGACACACGTAAACAAAAATAGCTAATTAAAGGGATTTCGAAAACTTTGTTGACATGTGCAAAATGTGTTGAGTGGTTGATACAGTACAATGTATATTGCTGTTATCTTATATGTCCATTGGGTGTTGTGTGAAATTTTCAAGTTAAATGGACGTTATATGGCCGAGTTATGAGTAAAAATGCATAGTGATATTCACTATCTCATTGCACTCACTTTGTACACGGTTTTGACGGTCCAGTGGATAATTTAACATCTGAACACTACAATCGTACATATCTTTTTAACGAAAGGGACATTTGAAAAACTAAAACCTGTCCCATGATTGTATTGTTAATACGAGTACAACAAGGTATGAGAGAACCGCTAGAATTCCAATTTGATTTTGAGGATTTGGACAATGTTACTAAGTAACATGCATCGTCAACATTACTGATAACTTGGAAGTGATAGAATGTTCCATAATGCTATGTTTTCTTCATGGACCATTATTTAAAGTAAACAGTAACACTTGAAGTACGTTCATATGGCGGAGCGATACCTATGGCTATGTCATTGAAGAAAAAAAGACTTTATATTTAAAATTTATACACGAAATTAAATTTATCTTTCGTCAATCGTCAACACCAGTAGTCTGTATGATAGACTTGGTGCTCCTCATTGTACTGTTCTTAAACGTAGAGGGCATTTTCCCAATTCTGTTTCGGTCACGTTAGTGACGGTTAGTCTAGAGTCTGCATGCGAACGTCCTATTATATAGCATGGACAATTTGGTTTACATGGAATCTTTGATAAAATGAATATAGTGTATAATTGTGCATATTATGAAAAACACGTCATCGTCATCATCACCTTCATCATGATCCTCATCATCACCATCATCATCATCCTCCTCATCACCATCATCATCATCATCATCATCCTCATCATCATCATCATCATCATCATCATCATCATCATCATCATCCTCCTCATCATCATCATCATCACCCTCATTATCCTCATCATCACCACCACCATCATCATCATCATCATCATCATCATCAATAACATCATCACCATAAAATGACATGTATTTCTTCTTCCACCCACGCCGCTATATGCCTCAGATACTTAAAGGGATAGTTGAGTATTGGTCAAACTTAACTTTAGTAACCAAAACCTGCACCATTACGGTACAAACTGATAGTTATAACTCCACCATGCTCGAAAAGTATACACAATTACAAACGACTAAGTTAAACCCCTGTTATCATTCAAAAAGAGCCGTTACAACTCGCTCTCTAAAAAAAACTCATTGGTTTTAGCCATTTTTCAAACAAAATTGTGCATTTGATGTTTTGTTAAAATAATGATTCAATAGAGATATCATCAACAACTTTTTAAAAACCTATTTAGATTTTTTTCAAAGTAGTCTATAAGCATTTTGTTTAATTGTTCTAAAAAGTCAAAATGTCCCCTGGCGGAGAACTTTTGAATAAAAATACGTTTATGTATATTTCAGCCGTTTCTGAAATGATTTTGATCAAATAAAGTTTATTCTGTCATTAAAATTGTATGTTCTTTCAAATTTGACAGTCAGTTTTTCATTATCTCACAAAATATTTTTTGTGAAGTGCCCTCTTTACCAAAACTCAACTATCCCTTTAACATAATTATTTTGTTCTTGTTCACTCTAGCTTGTTGCTGGTCGCACTTTCCTCCTACCTGTGCATGTTTATAATTCTATGTTTAGTTCAGTACGTGTCATTTGTACGCCTGAAGAAGAATCTGCCAGATTCGACAGCTCGCGGCTCCATTGATTTACATTTTACTACACTTGCCTTTATAGTGGACAAGCAGCTTTCAGCAGTTTTTACATTTATAATTATTTAAACTATTACAGTTTGATTAAACCATAATGATTATCCATGATTATCATTATAATGAACACCTTTTAATTTTGTTTCATATATTTTTTATCCAGGAAATATTTTCTGTTGGATTCGGCAAAGAAATGCAAGAGCAACCAGAAAGCACAAGAATCACGGAGGATGAGTAGCGATCATCGATATGCACACTGGATACAGCACGCTGAACAATGCCGAATGAGCGACGTTGAAGCCGCCGCAAGTATCTAAAAGTCCACCTAAGTGACCAAATACAAAAGGTGCTTCTATTCATTTCCGTAAATCGATTCACTCGAGCGAGCATGGTCTTTGTATTTGGAGTACTTTTGGAGTACTTTTTCACACTGTCGCTGGCTTAATGATGAGGGCGCTGTTGCTATATCCAGTATTTTTATATCGATGTACGCGATCGGTTCCCCACGTCCAAGCTATTAAAGGTAGAGAGGGCGCTAGACTACTTAATTTTGTTGTGAGGTAATGAAAAACTGAGTGTAAAACATTCGCTGTAGATGAATATCATGGAAATATTATTGTATTCCTTGAATCCATTGTTCAAACAAACATTGACCCGTATCAAATAACTGACACGTTGGATCATTTTATACCGGGGATCATTTTATACCGGGTGTACCATGTTATCGTAGTATCATAACACAAGTCGGCGTTTAGCAAAAGCCTGGTTAAGCTGCAGATTACATGAGATTGGAGGTGTCAAGTACGTAACCTCTGCCGATCGACAATCGAATCGGGAAGTGATACTTTACTCAAACCTGACTTTTCCTCACTTATCAGGAATTGTTACTCAAAACCGGCCCGGCATCCAAACATGCCCAATCTGAGAGGCAAATTGAACGTTTGTGTACAGCGCTTGTTTGAATGCTCATTGATCTCATAACGTCATAAAAAGGGTAATTTTAAAGACAATGGCCATAGAATACGCTCGTCAGTCATCACTCATATACACGCGAAGCGTATACTAATCAGCTCATCCACGCTTTTATTGTATAGAGATCAGTGGATACGGAAGTGGTCTAGTCCTGCGCCGGTGTTGTGCCCATGCCCCCTATGTATATGTACACGGCCACTGCTCCCATTACACGCCAAGTGGTAACCTATCTCTACAACTAATTGGATAACTGTCACATTATAACATGCCGCCTACGCATCATTGATGGCGAAAGCTAACTGCATGGGTGTTTTTTCCTTTATTTTTGCGAAGAAAAGAGGGGGAGATGCATGCAGAGCCGTAACTTTTCAAAAGATTTTCTTCGCTTGAAGAACTCATGAGCGGTTTGCTTCCAATTCAGACGGTGAAAATTACTCTTGTTTACCAATCGAGTTCCTCGACCCCCTTTATTCCACGGAGCTCTGAATAGGATAGAAAGGGATTCGATACGCTTCACCAAGAATCCAGTTACTTTGAAGAAGAACGAAACAGAAGCATTGTAGAGGAGCAGCGGGTAAAATGTAATGATTCATTCGTTGCATGGGGTGGAATCATTCCAGTCCGTTTTCATGATTATAAATGCAAAACGGAGAATAATAATAAGAAAAACAAGATCGAAGGAGACGGGACTCAGTTGGAAAAGTAAGAACAAGACTGGCCAGTGCACCTGAACTCACTCACCCTCACAATAATTATATCAGCTTCAAAACAAAACTGATGTAAAGCAAGAAAAAACATAGACAATCTTAAGATATTATGCCAATTTTGGTGTTATTACTTTACTTCTGTTGTGTTATAGAAACATTACGTAATGAATCATTATGTAATGAATATGAAATTAAACGAAATATTCCCTTTTACACTACGAAGTAAGTTGTTATTGATTCAAGCAAACTTGGATGTAAATAATATAAAAAAAAAACGTTCATGATCTAAATTCTAAACTACCCACCATCAATTTTACAATTGTGTATGAAACAAAACACGTTGATGGCATAATTATCATATCATCAACTCCGATTTTATAAACGTTCATCTGAAAATTGATACTTACAATAAAAACACTGCATAATTGCTGATGTAGCATCGTTCGAATATGTTTGAACGAGGAACTTATTTATCTAAAAACCCGGTGACCAAAAGGAAAATCATTGTTTCGATGGTAAAAAAACAACATTTTAAAACAAATTCACATACAAAAAATAAAGAACCTCGACCTACATGTATAATAGCTAACCAAGTGCGCCGATAGGCCTGTATCTGATAATAACGGTCAGAAAAAAAGCATGACTTTTTTTAATCATCTCTGAAAGTAATACAAATAAAGTAAAGTGCCATATCAAGATGACGTCATTGCATCAAGTTTTGCTGCCCGGAGAGGCTGACAGCGGTCTAGTGGACGACAGACTTAGCCTAAGCACGCAGTCCAGTAGTAGTAGTAGTAGACCGAGACCGAAAAGGACCGGGTCACTGGTCATCAGAGATACCCCCTCATTAGATTTAGACCAGTCGTGGGGTGGAAGAACTACAGCCACAATGAGCTCAGCCGAGTCGCTGAGGTGTATCGACCTAGCTGGTATTGACACAAGCACAAACGGGTATAGTGATCGTGTAGCAGACGATAGCGGTGCCCACAATAAACGTACTCCAGCAAGTGAACCGGTTGGTAAAGCGGAAAACTCACTAGAGAAACGGGACGTCACCGCGTCTTACGATCACAATCGAAATTGCAACGAGACGACGAACGTCGGCAGCATGCAGCGGACGAGGTCGTCCGCAGCGAAAACGATTAACGGATCGCCGCCAGAGACGAGCGGCCGAAACGGGCAACACCATACAGCCGGGCTGAACGGCGTGGAGATCCACTGCACCACTGGGGACGATGATAAGGCCACGCTAGCAGCGGCAGGCAAGGGTCTGACGGCCAGGTCGCCGTGCTTTGGGGCGGCGGGACCGGGCCGGGAGATGGCCGGGATGCTTGGGAAACTTTTCGCCTGCTTCTTGTGCGGGATCGTCTTCGGAATAGCCGCTGAAAAAGGCCGAGGTGAGTTTGTTTTTTAATATGATATGATTGATTTCATTTATTTTAACAACAGTTTCCTTGTCAAAGACTGTATTAAAGGGGTAGTTCAGTGTTGGTATAGAGGGCGCTGGATGAAAAATTTCTTTTGTGAGATAATAAAAAACTGAGTGTAAAATTTGAAAGAGCATACAATTTTATAGCAGAATAAACTTTATTTGATCAAAATCGGTTCAGAAATGGCTAAAAAATATAAATACATGCATGTATCCAAACCGAATATATCTGGGCCCCAGCTTTATTAAAAAAAAAAAAAATGCTTACACTTAAAAAAAGAAGAAGAAGAATAGGTTTTTAAATAGTTCTTGATGGTCTCTCAAAATGGTTCAAAATGTGTCACGGAATCCTTAAAAGGGATCTAGTAAACTTTGTTGATATGTGCATAAAGTGATGAATGGTTGACAAAATGTGTACTTTTTGTATGATATGTCCACTAACTTATGTGTGGAAATTTCACGTTAAATGACTGCAATATGCCCGAATAATGAGCGAAAATGCAAAGTGATATTCGCTAATTGAATGCACTGACTTTGTACACAGTTATGACTATCCAGTGGATAATACAAAATCTGAACACTTCAATCGTAAATATCGTTTCAACGAAAGGGCAATATTCTAAAAACCAAAACCTGTTCCCTGCTCATATACAGCTACTGATTATATTACCCGGAAATATTCGATTGTGCACATTTTCCTCCGAGTACTGTTGTAATTAAGTTTTGTGGATTTGGACAAATTATTAGATCCCTAAAGTCTTTGACGAAGGAGTAATGTTAATATCAATCATCAATACTGTATCTACTATCTAGTACCCGAGGGGGGGGGGGGGGGGGGCATTCGAATTATTTTTTGACGGGGGTGTGCCTCACGGAAATCTGAAATGGGGGTCTTAAGAACTGACTACAAGCACACAATAAAGGGTCTTTGGAGCTACAAAAACCCTGAAACGGGAGTTAAGGGGTCTAAGGAGCAGACTAAAACTACAAAATACATGGACTTGGAGCTACCAGACCTACGGAAACCCTCAAATGGTGGTCCAAGGCCGACTAGAAGAAAAATAATGGACTTGGCGCTACTCAAGTATATAGCCAAGTCATTCCGGGGGTCTATGGAGCGACAATTTTTTTAAAATCGGGTATCTTGAGAGCGGTAATCGGATGTGAAAACTGGGGTCTTGTAAGCACATGGTAAGCGGTACATACCCGTCTTACATTATCTAGTATAACTCTTGCTTTGGCGTACACACTACACAGTAAACACTTTCTTTTCAGTACCACGCAATGAATGATCCTTGTTAATATAAACACGGAACTACACAAATAAGTATCCATTTACATAAATTGTTTCCATTAATTATTCATTTCGTTTTGACCTCATAAATTCATAATTATATCACTATCACAACAGCCAGGCAAACCCGCACTTATTTCCGGAACATTTCACTGGGATCTAGTAACTTTGTTGGCAATGTGCAAAAAGTGATGAGTGGTTGATACAATGTATATTGTTGTTATCTGATATGTCCACTGGGTGTTGTGTGAAAATTTCAAGTTAAATGGACGTCATATGGCCGAGTAATGAGCAAAAAAGCAAAGTGATATTCACTAACTCATTGCACTCACTTTGTACACGGTTCTGACGATCCGTTGGATAATTTGACTTCTGAAAACTTCAATCGTACATATCTTTTTAACGAAAGGGAAATTTGAAAAACCGAAACCTGTCCCATGCTTTTTGGGTTAATAAGAATACAACAACAAGGTATGAGGTAACCGCTAGAATTTCAATTGGATTTTGAGGATTTGGGCAATGTTACTAAGTCCCTTTAAAGATCGATTTGGGTGTGTCTAGATAGACTTGTCTATATAGCCAGAATCATATTTAAAAACAATATAATTTTTGATCAGGTGAAATTGCAACGCCTTTCAACGAGGCAGATTCTGGACTAGTAAATTCGACTTCTATAACGCTTTAGAGCGGATAATTGAATCAGACCGTATTGTATGTTTACGATCCATTTTGAAGAGAAACGTGTTGATGAATTCATATTTATAAGGATGTGTTCTATTGAAAGCCATGGGAGGTCCATAATAAAACCAATACAAAACCACAGCGTACAAGAAACCAATACAAAACCACAGCGTAACAAGGTCACCGTAACAATCAAATTCTAACCATGTGTGATGTGATTCTTGCCACCTATATCCTATTTAGTGAATGGTAACATACTGATCTAATATTTGGGGCAGTGTCGGCTCATATTTGTTTGGTACAAGAAGGGTGATATTCGGTCATACGTCCTCAGCCCCCACCCCCTAGAAATGTAAGACCAAAATGTTGTGTTGACAGTCATTATGTGCTATTATATACATGTATATTGTATTTTCCGTATCGGTTTATCATTCATGAGTACGAAAAGTATAATTACAGAAAATGTACTGAGGAACAAAAAAAAAACAAACTTAACGTGGTGATCTTTTATTATGAAATAAACAAATGAAAATGAGCAAAGAAAATTGGATTTTCCCGGGGACATTAATTTATAATTATATTATATGTATATTTCTGGTCAGTTTTTCTATGTTTGAACACAAATTGTAATTTCTCTCACATCAGACCATTTATATGTAGCAACTTTTGAATTTCGCTCGCAAAACAAAATGCAACAGTAAAAAGAAGAAAAAAAAAAGAAGATAAATGTTCTCGTTTGCTGCATGATAACAGTAATCGCATGTGTCGGTGATTATGGCTTAGTCCCAATGCACCGTTTCTCATTGACATCCGGAAGGTACTATAATAGCAGGAAACAACATGATGCGGACCAAGTTCGGAATGGACTAGTAGGATACGTTTAATTTAGCTCCGTTTCGCGTGAAACGAAACGTCATGCCATGGAACGTCAAGATGACGTCCTCGAAACCGACCGTTTCGCCACATTTTGGTTGGATAGGAAACGGAAGGAGGAACGGTGCAGTGGGACTAGATTATGGACTAGATTTACCTGGCTTGTGCATTTCGGAAGACAAATACTTCCTGTCCGTGTCAGAAACAAAACCGCCAAGGTCCATGGTATACATTACATGAATAAACATAGGCCGAGTGATACATAATAAATTAAGTATGCTATACTAACACGTACAAGTTTGCGCTATAGAAACCACTTACTAGTAGATCGGTCAATACCGTTCGGCTCATAAAACTTGTCAAATTTGACTGAAAAGGATTCTAAGAGATAATCCTAACGCCATAACCTGATATATAGAACCCCAAGTGATACAGTTTTCTACACGTGCTTGCCCTATATTAGCCTTTAGTCAAGGCTCTATATGGCTTGGAGATTCTCTATGCGATCGCGAGCTAGCTAGCTGTGAGAGAGCACGGGGTCAGCGAGCGGGACGAACTGGCTCCCATAATCTCTAGCGCTTCGGGCTCGATGTGCTCGCTTTCTTATTCGCTCACTCTTCACTCGCACCGCTAGCGTAATTGTGCATATATCGTGAGAGTCTTGACGAAAGACTAGCCCTATGTATACAAAAGAAAAGGAACCACTTTAGAATGCATAGATCGGTCAATATTGATCGGATCATAAAACTTGTCAAATAAGATATTTAATATTGTAACGTTCCAAACTAAGTCTTTGATTTTGATGGGAAGGCGAACTTCATATAGCCGCGATGAATCTACAATGCATATTCTTGTTCGAATGTCTCCTATTACACAAACATGGCATACGCATATAAACACGATGCAAAGTAGTGTTTTTTGCTGTTGTTTATACCACAGTCACATTTGCTCTACGGCGAGCGTACGGCGGCCGTACGCCCCCGAAATCGAGGGATACGTGCGGCGGCCGCAGAAAATCTGCGGTGGCCGCAGGGTCACCGTACGGCTTATCCGTATATTTTACAGGCCGCAGGCCTGGGGTCACCGTGGAATTATAGCGCGGAGTAATAACTTTGTTAATTTCTACGTTCGCCGTATAGCAATAAGACACGCCGTAGAACGGTTCCATGTCGACCGTACGTCGGGCGTACGGTGGCCTTGCGGGCGCCGTGGGGCTGCCCATGGGTCTTATGAATTACTACTCGTCCAAAATTACTGTTCTTGGTATCATTTTTCATTGGAAAAGACACCATATCCGGTGGATATAATCATTCTGTTACTATATTTCTTGGATGTGCCCCGTTCCGTTTTTGGGGGGCCACCCTGTATTGCATGTATGTGCTATTCAGATGATCCACGCTACATGTGGCTACCACTCCTATACTCTATACGGTAGCGTCAGTCTGGCCGCACGGTTGCCGTATGGTCCCCCTGCGTTGGTACTTGTCAAAAACATACGGCCACCGCAGGGACGCCGTAAGGCGACCGTGCGTCATCACTTCAAAGGCCGTACGGCAGCGGTAGATTTTCTGTCTCCACAAATTTAAAAAAGCCGTGCGGCTGCCCTAACAAATGTGACTGCTAAAGTATGTGACTGTATATAAATTCGAAATGCTACGGCGGCCCTATAATTGTTATTGGCCGTAGATATTTTAGACCGTACGGCCGCCGTGGCAAATGTGACTGAGCTATTTCTTTCCTTCAACTTCATCGAATACATGCTTTGCATCTTACACACCTTTGTATACGATCACAACAAGAGGATTTTATTTTATTTGGAGATTCATGCAGCTATACACAATTATCAACTACTTGAAATATACCAACACAGGCACACTGTTTGTTATATATACGAGGTTGCGTTCTTCTGCTGAATAAACACTGATTATTCACAGTATGCAGCATTATTCAACGACTGTCGGATCTTTATTTACATTTTACAATACAGTGTATATACAATACCTGTGTATTATATACCACCTAAGGGAAGCAAGAAAAGTGGCCTCTGATAGACAGGTGACCTCTATAATTATAGAGTGTTTTTCTCTGCAGAGAATCACTTTTGGTGGCCACTATAGGCAGGCTGGCTGCTAAAGACAGGTGGCCACTAACACATGTATGACTGTATTCGCTTCTCATCGGGATTTTAAGCCCAAGCGCAATATTTCTCTTTTGATCACTTTGATATAATTATGTGCTAATGGAGTCTGCTGAAATGCAAAGAAAAGATTGATAGTGAAGTAGAAAATGCGGTAGAATGCCAATCATAACTACAAAACTATACCTCATAACAATAAGATTTAATGAGTGCATGAAGTGGCACTTTAAACGATGACGGCTTCGTTTCGTGATTGTGTTTTGCAAGAACCCTCTCATAGTTATAGAAGCATAAATATATTGTCTGATGAATGGGGTTTTTCTTGTAAATGGAATGATTGTTTTTTTGTTGTTGTCTTGATATCGTTTCTCAGATCCACTTGTAACATAATCTCTGTCCGATACGGTATAGGCGAAGGACGGGATTCCCTATGTGTTGATATACACTGCGTGATATCATTATTTACATTGGCAAATGCTCACGTTTGTTTAAAGGATCACATTCCGGTCCAGTAGATTGTTGTTGTGACTTCCGAATACCTAGGCCTTACTATAATACAGAAGGAAAGAAGTAAAGAAGAAATCATTCACATGGCAGGCATTCAATGTAATTTTCCGCAATATTAATTCTGTGTTAATTCAACTTTAGCAATAGCTGTTGGAGTTAATCGCAGTAACATACCCATTGGCATACTAAGCGATCTATATCATTTGACAAAATATTTGTTTGTATTATACGTGGCCGGCCTTACTTTTTAAAATATTCAAAAGTGACTTTTAAATTTAATGCGTCTTGAATCAAAACGTAAAATGTCATGATTCTACACTGTTGGTCATATAGTTGGAATATTTTTTTTTTAGATTCAACTTTATTCTTTTTCCTGTTTTTTGCGCCTAATGAATCATTTTAGACTAAAAATAATCATTACATTATGTTTCCAAACTACCAATGTACAATACATGGTAGCATGAATTTGCATTAATTAATTTATTCTTTTGTTTTGAGCTTTGAAAGGCAGGACCTTTGATGATTGGCCCCTTTCCTTCTCCAAAGCGTATGTCCAACGAGTCATCGTTATGGGTCATTTCTCAAAGAGGGCCGTGAGATTTTCAACCAAAATTGGCACAGAGGCTCTCGAGGCCATTCCCGGTCCAATGCCATTGGCTACCCGCCGAACGATGCTTGTGCTCCACCAGGAAGGGGTGTCGACAAGCAATGTCCACTATTTCGCTGGACCATCGCAGGTTAAGGTCCGTAAAGTCCTCAGATGTCATTGAGAGAAGGGTTAATTAAAGCCAAGATTATCTCTAGGACGTCTACGATTGACCACCAGGATAGATTATCGCAAATTGCTTAACTTGTGCCGTAGAAACCGGAAATGTCAAAAAGGAGCCTTCGCCGACTATGAAGAAAACACTATGGAATCAACGCCTTCCGCCAAATTGTACATCAGCAATCCCTCCAACATCGTCACATAGCAAGACAAACTACCAAGTGTCCACCCAATACCATGTTACCAAGATTTACCGGACGTCCCTGACTCCCTGGACTAGGGAGCCCAGAAGATTTCCGCCTGGACACTAGAGATATGTCATCTTAATGGGTACGAGCTATAACATCCTTGACTGAACAGATGGAAGACAAATTATTCGCCGATTACGTGGCGAGACGTTCCAAGTTGTCTGCATTCACGACTTGAGTTTGTGACGTCCCAACAGTGGTATATATTCTTCATTTTTGAGATCTTTTCCCGTGATATAACTTTACAAATGTCGGCTTCACAATACCTTTACAAGAATAAGTACAATATTGTTGTAATATTATGATAAATCAGTTAAACTCCTTTATTGACCGATATACACCGTGTCTCAGATAAAACGAAACCGGGTTTCATGGCAGAAATTTTCTGTCATAATGAATAATTTCCTTGATGATATATATATGTCTGAAAAGCTCTGAGTCTCTTCTTTCATTTGATGTACAACTTATGGCACATAATTCAAGCATGACTGAATTAGAACAATGGAAAGTGGTGTTACCAATATTCCATTTGCACGCATACATTTTAAGTTTGGGTGAGTTTTAAGGGTTGTAAACGTACTTATTTTTAAAAAGGACAAACACCACATGAAAGTTCATATTTGTATCTTTTACATGACACCTCATGCTAAAAAAATTAATGATTTATGCCAGAGAACGAGTACAATGAAACCATGCCTGATTTCTGCCCAAATGAGTGAAAGTTGAGTAAGAAGTCGCTCACCTTTCCTGACAATGGAATTTGATGCATGAGTGAATTTACACAAACATGGGGATCAGGGAAACCATGGGAAACAGGCTAGATCAGGAAAATTACCCATTTGGGCTGGAATCAAGCATGATTTCATTGTACTCGTTCTCTGGCATAAATCATTTATTTTTTAATCTTGAGGTGTCATATAAAAGATAAAATTATGTATTTTTATGAGGTGTTTGTCTTTTCTCAAAATAAGTACGTTTACTACGGTTAAAACTCACCCCAAAACCTCACCCAAACTTGCAATTTCTGCGCGCAAATCGAATTTTGGTAACACCTCTTTCCATTGTTCTAATTCAGTCTTGCGTAAATTATGTGCCATAAGTTGTACATCAAATGAAAGAAGAGACACAGAGCTTTTCAGACATATATATATCATCAAAGAAATTATTCATTATGACAGAAAATTTCTGCCATGAAACCCGGTTTCGTTTTTTCTGGGACAGTCTGTATAGTTTGATGGAGGGACGCATTCGTTTTTCATTCGTAGAATCCAAATTACAGGGCTTTCGATCTGATTGTTTGTGTGTGTATGTTACATTCATCCGCATCCGTCAACTGGAAACTGTTCAGACGTTTTGTAAAAGAGGGCCTGTCCCTTTAATAGAAGTATGACATTCCCGTCAAAACAGTGGCACGAAAATCAGCGGAAACTTGCAAGGGAAGTCTCGAATTTCAGCTTTACCACAATATAGTTTGTGTTGTGACACATTTCTGGCGAAAAAGTCCTACTAGCGTACGGGTACGGGTACGGGGGGGGTTGGGGGGGGGGGGGGGGGGGGCTCCGTGCCCGAGGCCCCTGATATTTGTTTGTTGGTGCTTGTTAGCCGTTAGTTTTGATTTGGAGGTTTGAATGGCTAAAAGCCCCATGCTTCCTGGACCCCCGTCCTGAGGCAGGGCCCAAACGGCTAGCGCTTGTAAAATGTGATCGCAGGTTGGACCCCCATGTAAAACTCACGGCTACGCCACATATTCCCCTTGCTATATTCTAATACAGTGAACGTCATTCGCGTACAGAATGTAGTGGTGCTTGTGGATGATGCCCCCTTCCCCAGATCCAAATATATATAATTTTAAAATATTTATAGTATTGAAATGTACTAAAGGGATAGTTGAGTATTGGTCAAACTCAACTTTTATTAGTAACCAAAACCTGCACCATTACGGTACAAAACAATAGTTATAACTGCTCGAAAAGTATACACAATTACAAACGACTAAGTAAAACCCCTATTATCATTAAAAAAAGAGCCGTTACAACTCAAGAGGGCGCTCTCTAAAAAGATAATTGGTTTTAGCAATTTTTCATACAAAATTGTGCATTTAATGTTTTTTAAAAATAATGATTCAATAGAGATATCATCAACAACTTTTTAAAAACCTATTCAGATTTTTTTCAAAGTAGTCTTCAAGCATTTTAAATTTTTTTTTCTAAAAAGTCAACATATCCCCTGGTGAAGAATTTTTGAATACAAATATGTTTAATGGATATTTCAGCCGTTTCTGAACCGATTTTGATCAAATAAAGTTTCTGTCATTAAAATTGTATGTTCTTCCAAATTTGACAGTCAGTTTTTCATTATCTCACAAAAAAATATTTTGTGAAGTGCCCCCTTATACCAACACTCAACTATCCCTTTAAGAATTAATTAATATAATTATGTGGCATTAAGTTCGACCAACCTCACTCGCAACTGTTTTGTTTTCGTACACCCTTCACATTCTCCCGTTACTATACATATAATAAGTACGCAACGATTATACAGTCATATTGGTTTTTCATATTTCTGAGTGAGTCAGCCTTTTATCATTCTGTGCATAATCTTGTCCAAACAATGATTATTTGACATGAACGATTTTCTCAACAACTGCCGAGCAGACAGGAGACGGGTGAGACGTGCTGGGGGTGTCTTACAAAGATTAAAAGTTGAACTTAAAGGGGTAGTTCAGTTTGGGTATAGAGGGCGCTTCAAGAAATAATTTTGTTGTGAGGTATAGGTAATGAAAAACTGAGTGCAAAATTATTCGGAAGAGCACACAATTTTAATGACAGAATCAACTTTGTTTGATCAAAATCGGTTCAGAGACGGCTGTAATATCTATAAATATACCATTTGTAATTATTATGGGGCCCACAATAATTCGATAATTTTGAACCAGCCGTTGAAAAAAAAGAAATGCTTACACTTTTCGAAAAATTACAAAATATTTTTACATAGTTGATGATGATCTCTCTATTAAATCATTATTTTAACAAAACATCTCATGCACAATTATTGTTAAAATAAAAAAAAATAGTGAAACCATTGTGTTGTTAGAGAGCGCCCTCTTGTGTTAGTAACAGCTTTTAAAAAAAATGATAACAGGCGTTTTACTTAGTTGCCTGTAATTTTGTATACGTTTCGAGCATTGTGGAGTTATAGCTATTATTTTTTTGTGTATAGTTTGCAATGTTATGGTGCAGGTTTTGACAAATTATGTGACTGGACAACTCATCAACATACTAAAGTATGTGTTTATGCATGGGTCTGCAGATTGTCTAGGACGCACGCATCTTCTGTTCTTGCTTCTATTTTTTTCCAAGTGTACGTGTGTTCGCGCACTCGCAGACGTTTAGCACATTATACGGAACCATGAGGGCCAGTTGGTTCCGTATTAGTGTTGGTGGTTAATTGTATTGTTTATGAATTGGACATCCATTTAGTATCACACAAGAGTACCAAAACATAAGCCTGTGTTGGTATTTGCGGGGTGGTCCCCTTTAATGAATATTGACCCATGCTCAATATATATGCGAGATTATAATTGTATATGACTGTCCTGGAAAATTGTCGTTATTTCATAGCTAGGCTTGTATACGATATTATGTAAACACGATTGTGAGATTATTTCTTGGACTTTGTCGCAATTAATTAGTTGTCTGATAACATCGTGTCGTTATTTGTTCATACGCGAAGAAGTATAGAACATGTTAGCTGATATTACAAGCATAATATTATAATAATTTCAAGCAGTGGCGTAGCGTGGTCGGACCGATGGGGGTGGGGGGGGGGGGGGGGGCACACAAATTATTGGGGGGGGGGGGTTAAACTTTATGGATTTCTTTGTTTTTTCCAAGATGTTCCCCCCATGTTTTGTATTGTTTTTTTTTAATTATAATTGTTATTATTATTATTATTATTATTATTATTATTATTATTATTATTATTATTATTATTATTATTATTATTATTATTATTAGTATTATAATTATTTATTTCTTTTCTTTTAAAAGCAATTATTTTATTCCCATGCCCCCTATAACTACGCCACTGATTTCAAGTTCACAAGGGGAATACTTATCTTGCTTTCTGCATGTTTATGAGCTAACAATCAAAATGCAATTCACCTTCCAGATTAGTATGCATGCACGGATGCATTGTATTAAAGGGGTCTATTAAATTTGTTGACATGTGCAAAAAGTGATGAATGGTTGATAAAGTGTGTATTGTTGTGATCTGATATGACCACTGAATGATGTGTGAAATCTTCAAGTTAAATTGATATGATTAAGCCAAGTAATGAGCGAAAATGTAAAGTGATATTCGCTAACTCATTGCACTGACTTTGTACACAGCTTTCCAGTGGATAATTACCAATTCAAACACATCAATCATGAATATATATTTTTAAGAAAGGGAAATTCGTAAAGCGAGACCTGTTCTATGCATGTTTGTATTGGTAATTCGAATACAACAATGTATGATAGAACCACTATTATAGTTCTGAGTACGATTTGTTGATTTGGACAATGTTACTAGTTCCCTTTAACTGAACGCGTACTTTGTGCTAATTCTTTGAGACCGTGACTTTACAATTATTATTAGGCCCGTTCTCACTGGCGCAAATAATCGCGATGCATATTTCGAAATTTGCATCGCGATCCAAATTTCGATTTTTTTTGCCGTGTGGACATACAATTTTGAAAATAATCGCGATGAGGATCGCGATACAAATCACGATAAGTTCTGCGATTTTTCAGAAATCATCGCGATTATTTGGATTTATCGTGATTATTTGGCACGCGCTGCGTGTGTGAACGGTCAACAGAAAAATAATTTCGAAATTCTGATCGCGATGCAAATCGCGCTAAATAAGCCTGTGTGAACGGGCGCAAATAATTCCGAAATTTTGATCGCGATGCAAATCGCGCTAATTAAAGCCAGTGAGAACGGGCCTATTACGTTCATATTGTATAATTTATAATCGTCCCAAATTTTTTGTTGACAGAAAACTAATTTGTTGTGTGAACTACAAGCGCTGAAGTGTGATAAACAATAATTACAGTGGATTGATGATTTCTTTGACCTTATCAAAAATATTTACTCGCCTGACAAATTTTTCTGTAATAAATCTTAACTAGTCATATTGTTATATGGAATGTAGTTGTAATGTAAATGTATAATTGTAAAAAAAAACATCTGACCTTCATTCTAACTGGTAATAATAATAAACCATTTTTATATAGCGCATATTACACAAATAAATTTAAGTCTCTATGCACTTAAGTCTAAAGCTGTTACTACGACTGATAGTCTACCCTTCGTATAATACATAACATGAATAATATACATCCATACATGTATTAGCATTTCATGAATTACTGTTTATTGATGCCATTGCATCGAACATTTATCACACTTTGAGCATTTGAGTAATCAATCGTGTGCAATTCAAGTCTTGCAGCTGGTTGAAGTGTTTACACCGGAAAACGCACCATCGATACGAAATCAAGTGGGTATTTTGAAAGACAAGAATTATGCCATGTCACACGTACAATGCGCGAAGACTTCTCAAAAGCACTCAATATGCTCATATCAATACCAGACGATCGCTGAATCAAATCCCTTCAATATTTCCAAGATTGATTGTTGGATGATGCCAAATCTGAAGCCCGGCGCAGACAGAGCCGACTGGTTTTCAGTCGGATCGGCTCTGTATTCGTTGCCTCACGACTCCAGGCGGAAGCCAATGGGGTCCGATTCAACACGGTTGAATCGACCGCGACTGAATCGGACCGACTGTGGCTTTCAGTTGGATCGGGTCGGATCGGATCGATCGGCTCTGTCTGCGCCGGGCTTAAGTGTTTACTACGGAAAACGCATCACAATATAGTGGCAACCTAAATGGACGCATGTCATGCCATACAATGCACCAAGACGGCTCAAGTATAGTCAAGAGTACTCAAAGACGTTGAATCTAATTCCGGCGTTAAATATTTCCAGCATCGATTATTATCATTATAGAGATGCCAAATCGTAGTGGGAGGATTTAAATGAGAGTGCGAAACTGTCATTCTGGAGATTTAGCCTTTATTCCACGATCAGACGTAATACGGGATAATAGGGAATCCAAATGCATCATTACTTCACACATTCGAATTAACCACCATTGTGATAATAGTCATAATCATTGTAATGCATATCAATTATTTAACCAAAAAAGTATATAGAAAATCAGGTTGCATCCTGAAAGGATACTTGGTTACTGTCAGAACCGCAAAACCGATAGAATCAGAGGTGAACTATGAGGTATGAGAGCCGCTAGATCGAGTTCTAAGTAACTATTATATAAGGGATAGTTGAGTTCTGGTATAGAGAGAGTACAGTTTTGGTCAAAACTGAATTTTAGTAACCAAAACCTGCACCATTAGCCTACATTACAAACTAGTAATAGTTATAACTCCACCATGCTCGAAAGGTATACAAAATTACAAACGACTAATTAAAAAGCATGTTATCATTCAAAAAGAGCCGTTAAAACTCCAAAGGGCCCTCTCTAAAAGCTCGTTGGTTTCAACCATTTAAAAATGATTTGTGATATTTCAGCCGTTTCTGAACCGATTTTGATCAAATAAAATTTGTCATTAAAACTGTTTGCTCTTTCAAATTTGACACTCAGTTTTTCATTATCTCGTTACCAAAAAAAATATATATTTCGTGCAGCGCCCTCTATACCAAAGCTCAACTGTCTCTTTAAATGTTGTTGATTACAAAATAGTACAGTTCGGATTCGTAAGTCAGAATTTCTCTTTTGTTATAGATAGTGCAATGAGTTTGCAAATATCACTTTGCATTATCGTTCATTACTCGGTTGTGTACATAATTTATTGCACTCATTAACCATGACATTTTCTCACTTCATTCACGTCATTTCAGTGGACATACAATTGTATTAGATCGCATAAATACACATTGTTATCACCTCTTCGTCATTATATGTTTGCCCATGACAAACACGGGAAGTGTGAGGCAATTATATTCCGTCTGCAAAGCCTTCAAATGTAAAAAAAAAAACCTGCTGAAAACTGCTTGTCCATTATAAAGACACATCAATGTAGCCGCGATCGCGCTTTCGAATCTGGCATATTATATCCTTCGTCTATAGGCAGAGATAGATGACCATTCAATGCCTGTATGGGCTAATTATCGGGGTCAATGATGCTATATAGTCATGTATATATATTCATTGATAATTCGTCAATGTACAGTATATTCAAAGAAATGATTTCACTTTTAAACGTACGGTCCTTGACCATTTTGTTAAACACCTTTTGAAATGGGTATTTTTTGTTTTTGTTTTGAAATAATTGAATTATTGTATAGTACGTGGTGCTACTCAGGGTTATTTTGGAAAAAGTTTCATTAAATTTTCTCTTTTTGGAAAAAAAATGGTTCCCACTAGGAGAAGACTGAAGTAGTCTGATAGAGGCAGCGTATCACGCTCCACATTATGAAAATAGCTATTCAGAATCCTCGGTGATGATGCATACATGTATTGTATATTGTTCTGTTTTCAGTGTATAGTATAGTAACGCAGTTTACTTTATAATTGCATGCACAGTGGTACGTACGTCAATTGTCATACCATGGATCGTAGTACGATCCATGGTCATACTGTATGTTGTTCAAAAATACAATGCACACATATTGACGGCTGTAATATATAGATAATCAATAATGTAAATCGTGCAAACACTGTCTCCTATATACCTGCACATTTCCCCTTTTTATTTGGATGTCCAGATCAATTTCAAGGTATACGTAATTCACGATTGTAAAAAAAACCTCTATGTATAGACCGAGCATGGTGGCTTAACGGTTAGAGTGTCCGCATCATGCCCGGGAGGTCCCGGGTTCGAACCCAGACCGGGTCATACCAAAGACTTTAAAAATGGTACCTTCTGCCTTCTAGCCAGGCGCTCGGCATTCATAGAATGGAGAACGGAAAGTTAATCACACGAGTTACCAGAGGACTGGCCCCCTTCTGTAGCTATCGCTACATTTAGTAGACGTGTGGCCTAGAGCTAATGAATCGGAGATATCCAGGCGCCGCCTTATGTGCCAACATTGGCACGGGAAGGACTTTAACCTTATAACTCTATGTATAGGCCGATAAAACAGTCCTTCTCCACGTTTATTGTTGTTTCACTCACCACTTCAGGATAGTATCGGACGTCATAATATTAAAGGACCCCTCCAGAACGAGATGGATGTTTTTCTGTCTACTCTATGTACAGAGCCTAATTCCCAAAAGGCGCCAAGTCAACTTTTTCAACTTTGCAGAAAAACAGGTTTCTTTGTCAAACTTTGTTGACACGTGCCCTATAGCAAGCCTCCATAATAACTCTTTTCTGTACTGGCCCATTCGGGCAAATAAAATCATAAATTATGACATTTTACTTGCCCAATAATATAACTTTTACTTGCCCATTATAACTTTTACTTGCCCTATAGAACTTTTACTTGCCCTATAGAACTTTTACTTGCCCAATATAACATTTACTTGCCCGACTCCAATCTGTACTTGCCCCGGGCAAGCGGGCAAATGCTAGTGTCGAGCCCTGCCTATAGGAATTATGACAAATTTATCGTTCCATATTTTCACTTTTTATTGACACAATGTGTAATTTGACCCAACAAAATTTGTATGGAAAGTGGATTTAGCGCCTTTTATGAACTAAGCTTTTCATATACCAGTGCAAACATACGCGGCGCGTATATTACATTGATATAAAGACAAGCGTATAAACCTATACAGCGTAATCAACTTTTATTATGTAGGCCTACAAATACATTATAGACTAGCCTACATTCAAACTATAGCTACTATTCACTTCCCTATCTCTCACAACCACTTGTAAAAACGTAAGTAAGTATCAACGATCAAGAGAAGTGTTGTAGGTATACGGGGGTGGTTGGGGGCACTTACTCCAATAATTTTACAAAAAAACATGCACGATAGGTTATAGAGAAGAATGAAAAAACTATAAACAGTATTATGATGTGCTACCGAGATGCTGTGATTGTACAATTGTAAAAAGGCCGCTGGGGGGCAGACCTTAAAGTATTTCTTTTACATATATTTCCCTCCTTATTTTGGGGGTTTGCTGTTAGGTCACATTATTGGAGGGGGTCACATTTGCATTTACATATTAGTATTGTTGGATCAGTAAGCATATTATGGCCCAGCCCCACTGCACCGTTTCTCATTCCGTTTCCAATCCGAAAACGGTGAGTATCTAGCAAATTTGGATGTTCCATGACCATGACGCTTCGTTTAACGATAAACGGAGCCGATTTGAAAGTACCTACTAGTT
Source organism: Echinarachnius parma (assembly GCA_037951105.1). NCBI lineage: Eukaryota > Metazoa > Echinodermata > Echinoidea > Clypeasteroida > Echinarachniidae > Echinarachnius > Echinarachnius parma. The sequence continues at coordinate 108,791 of JBAMJV010006552.1, forward strand.
CATTTCGAGCTTGGTCCGCATCATTTCGTTGCCTGCTAGTACCTTCCGGATGTCAAACGGATAGGAAACGGAAGGAGAGACGGCACAATGGGAATAAGCAAGTATGAGGTAATCACACTCAATGGACTTGCAGTGAAGCGCGATGGATCAGTGGTATTAGAAAATGTGTCCAACTTACTGTCCAGTGAAAATGATTTTCTTTTGCACTTAATGACTTAAAGGTAATTTCTTTTGCACTAATTAATGACTTAAAGGTAATTCAAACTTCCCGAAATGCCCCATGACACAACATTGGTTGGTTTTATTTCCATGTGAAATGAAAATCATTCCCTTTTGCGAATGCTCTCATAAAGTTGTAAGATTTGATGTTAAAATATTGTATTTATATTATCGTCTAGCCAGACGATATCTTGACTTAAACAAAATATACATTAAATGTAAATATATTTTTTCAACAAAATTAAAAAGAGGTTTTTAAATAGTTCTTGATGATACCTCTATTTAATCATTATTTTAACAAAACATCACATGCACAATGTTGTATGAAAATGGTTGAAACCAATGATTTTTTAGAGAGCGCCCTCTTGAGTTGTAACGGCTATTTTTTAATGATAACCGGGTTTTTAATTTTTAATACCTTTAGAGCATGGTGGAGTTATAATTATTAGTTTGTATGTAATGGTGCAAGTTTTGGTTAATAAAATTCAGTTTGACCAAAACTCAACTATCGTTCTAACTTGAGTAGAACGCAAATTGGACATATATGGACATATTGAAGGTCCAGTTAGTGTGCGCGCATCCTTATTGTAAATTTGTAATGACTAAAATTGGACTGGTTATTATATGGTAACAGATAACAAGGATAAAGATTAAAGATTATCTCTTGACATGCAAACGTGCTCATAGTGCGTCGGATATCCGATGGGAATCACGTTTCACCGATCTGTCCGGCCACTATGGAGTGAACTGTATATGAATACAGTCGGATATCCGATGTATTCATATACAGTCCACTCCACAAATACACATCCGGTACAAATAATCTAAGGGTTGTCATGGTTGTCACGGGGTCTGCGCGTATGACTGTATAGAGTGTAGCTACTATAACATGCGTGTGCTTGTTGTTGTAATATCTAAAACACATTATCGATTGTCTTTGCGACGATGTTTCCTTGTAGTATAAATTAAAAAGTGTACCCCAATTTAGTCATCATTATTAAGTTCATCTTAATAGTGTGTTAATAGAAACAATCCAATTGACCCAAACAGTTTGTACACATTTTTTGTACACATGATAAGAAATGCTAATTGTCTGATTAAGGGGAGGGCCAACATCGAAAAAGTGGCTTCCTTAAGGACTTAGGTTGCCAGATCTACACAACAATTTTAAACCAATTTTATTTGCAAGTATTTTTAATGAGACAAATTAATTCAGAGGTCTACCTCAAAAAAATTGTTGCGAACACCTTTAAATCCAAGATGGCGTCCAAAGAAGTAGCCGTTTGGACTTGCTATAGATTATTGGCGAGATTTCCCAAACAACACCTGAAATAAGCATGATTTTGCAGTCATATTAAAGACAATCAAATTTCCTATAATCTGATACCAAACACAATGGGTTTCAGGATATGTAACACGGTCATTTTTAGCCCCAAACTCAAATTTTGGGCATTTTTGCCCATAAATATGAAATTATTGATTTACATAATTTAGCATATATCAATAATTGCATTAGCAGTTGAATTAATACTTTTCAAAAAACTGCCCAATTATATCAACAATACTCTCTGAAAATTTTAAGTGTATACCGTATCTGAACAAAAAGTTATAGTTCTTGGAACTCAGCATTTGATATCGACAAATACAGCAAATTTGTACGATTTCGAACACTATACAGGGTGCCCCAATATATGTAATTCTTGTTTTCGGACTTTATTCAAGAATTTCTCCTAAATAATCATTATGACATATTGTTTATACCCTTTTTTTAGCAGAACCTTCAGTTTTCTTCTTTTATGTTATGAATATGCCGCCATCAGTTTGAAATAGTACACGAAAAAAGTGTATCGGTAATTTCACTGCAATAATAAATCCATCATGCAAAGTGCACTATTTAGTGCAATATTCAAATGGGAGGCGCTCGTCATTTACAGTTGGGTCGACCATATCTCGATAATTATGTTTTTAACATGATTATTATTCAGAACACCACAGTTAGCTAGACTTTTTCAGGGTTCGGAGAACACTTTGAATAGGCTACTACTTAGGTTTATCGTAGGGTAACTTTTTGTACCACGTGTACATTTGTAATCATAGTAACAACAACAATAGAAATACAATAAATCATATATCTGGCTACTACAAGCCGCATTATACACACTCATTTTCGCTGTGAACATGGAGGAAAACAAATCACATGTGAAATAACACCCTTTACCTGCTACTTTTAAGTTTTTAAAATAAATATTTGTTGATTTGGTATATTTTTGTCCGTAATCGGCTATTGTTACCATGGTTACACAGTACAGTACACAAGTACAGTGTAGTGCAACAAAAATAAACATTAGGCCTGCTGAGGCTTTTCGGTGTTGTGCATAATAGTTTAGCAATTGAGTTTGTTATGTTTTAATATTGAGTCAGACAAATTGTATATACCTTTATGGTCTCCAGGTACATGTAATAAGATATGAAGGGCATGAAGGGTGCGTTCCTTGCGATATATAGATGTTGTTCGAATCTAGATACGCTCTGCACATATTACAGTATGTCCCGAATATTGTGTACTACTTCAGTAAGACACTTATTAAAGATAATGAGCATGATCTTGATACTGTTAAAACAGATCATGGACACCCAGTATGATTCGAATTCGCAATATGCATGACATGCGCGTCAGTATGCAGCTGACTGGAATGCTCCATGTGGAGTAGAATTAAGTTCATTTTTAGCGTTTGATTTATGATAAATGCAATTAAACAAATACAGGACAGACACGACATCTACGCGGACTACAAAATGATGGTGGAATATTCATAATATTACAAGAAATAGCGTTGTTTTTGTTGTTGTATTTGTTCATAACTGGAATTGAAGGTGTCCCGAGATTGACGCAATCATTTGGTATACAAATCCTCTAATTAAGATTACACATTTTTGAGACACCCTGTATAGCATGAGAAATCATGCAAAACTTCCGTTTTGTGGATAGCCAATGCTGACTTCCAAGAACTATAACTTTTTAATCAGATACGGTTTATTTTCAGAGAGTATTGTTGATATAATTGGACATTTT